>OMLM01012439.1:19903-49850 GCA_900302695.1 Helostoma temminkii
AGCACAGTAACAATTGAAAGGGGCTTCTTATGGATACGTGGTAATATGATTGAAACACCAGTAACAAGTTCAACACCATTCCCGGTAACAAACTTTTTTGTTTTCTGCGTCACTCACATTCTTATTTAACAATTACCATTTCAAAACCAGATGGGAATGATAAATAAAGAATAATTCCTGGTCTTCTTTTTCAGATGAACAAATCGGAGGAAATCTCCATCATTACCAAAAGTGGTGGAGAGATTACAGTCCGCTCTAAAGTTGGCATAGCTATCACAGCCACAGCTATGTTTAACAATGATGAATTTACAGAATACTATATCGGTGGTGCTTCACAAGAAATAAGAAAAAAGTATGTGGTTATTATTTTCCCTCCTAATAATTGTGGTTATTGGTCAATCTTTTCCCACCGCACAAAGAATAACCTGATTTTCCATGTGTCTTCACAGATTTAACATCACCATACAACCATTCAAAGGATGCATGAGTAATTTGAAGCAGCAAAGAAACTTTAAATCCATTGACGAACAAGTGGGCATCAGCAAAGGTTGTCCTGTGGATTCTCTGGTAATATATAAACTTTTCTATACCAAACCAGTTATGATCTTGTTGATCATATCACTGCCCAAACCACAGTTTATGTGTAATAAACCGATGTGTTAATGTTCTCGTTTAGGTTTCTCGTGAAGCAGAGTTCAACTTGGGCAGCTCGCTGTTGGCTGATCTTAAAGGCTTTAGTTTAGCTGACGATGTTACTGTCTCTCTCGGATTCAAGAGCACAGAGAGTCAGGCTCTCATTCTGCAAACAGCAGACAAAGAACGGGTCAGTCCTCCCGTTTATTTTAAAATCCGATGTTGTGACATTGTGACATGTGACATCTGATTTGTGTGAGATAACAGGTTTGACTCACTCAGATTTTAAAGACCCTTATTTTTAAATATATATTCCAGGCTAATGGGATTAATCTTGCAATGGAAAATTCCTATGTGATTGTCAGTTTCAACAACATTATTTGGAAATCTAAGAAACAATACACGGATGGCAAGTGGCATTATTTGACTGTTACCAGAATAGCTGGAAGGTATGAAAAATTGATTTCACATTTAAATATATAAGAATGTGACCATTTATAGCTACATCTAGCTGACAGTAAATACCATGATGTTTTCCTTAATTCCAAACAGTATTGGGATGCTTATTGATGATGAAGATGATGGTGAGAAACAGAGTGGCAGCACTTCCATACCTGACACAAATGGTTTGCTGTTCCTGGGAAAAGAGAAATTCAAGGGCTGCATTACCAATCTTTACACAAGACGGTAAAGTTTCATCACTTTTCACTGCATAGATGCATAATTTTTGACATTCCTTGAAATTTATGTAGTGTACACACAGTAATTTCACCCTAAACACACATTTATTTACTTTTATGTATGATGTTGTTATTATTATATCTCTGTTCTTTTTGCAGGCCAGACAATCTTTACAAACCTGAGGACTTGAACTCCTTCAACTCTTCTGGAGACGTCCTGCTGGATGTGTGTGCTGCTGACAGCCCTGCTCAACCGATGCAGGACCGCAGTGTTAAGAAGGTGAGGGAATGTATTACATTGTCATACATAAATAAATATAAAATAAATAAACAAGTGTAAAGCTTGACAGTAATACAATGAAATTTTGTCCCAAAATTAATCCAGTTGTTTCTCTCTTTGAATCAAGAAATGCTATTGTCATTAAAAGTAACACGTACTTTATGAAAATGTCGACTTGATGATTGATTCCAATCAGTAGCAGTAAGTCATAACCAACTTAGCCTTTCCCTTATGTGCAGTAACTTTCACAGTTGTACAGGAAAACACTCAAACTTGCACGATGTTTGCGGTGTGTTAACATTGTTTACATTGTATTTTGCTGCCTTATTTCCAGAGATGAAGAAGAAGGAGCCCTAAGACCTTCTGATGCTGACAAGAATCTTACACTGACATGAAAAAACTTTGCACCAGAATGTTCTGTTGTTTTGGCGCAAGATCATTCATTTGCAGTGTACCTTAATAAAAACTTGCATGAATGTTTCCATAATCACAAGATTTATGTAATGTACTGTATCCATGTCTAATATATTTAAACGTTCCACTAACTACAAACAAAGACTTGTGAATAACAAGCTTGAAATCATTCCATGTCTCTTCTCTTTCTTCCATGTAACTCCACATTTAGTCACTTTCCTAATAGTCACCCACAAGCATATTATCTCTAACTCAGAACTGTCAGATGCAACGGACACAGAAGAACAGTAGAAGTAGAAACTGAAACTTTACCAACAGATAAAATTACTTCACACAATCTGCATTGTGTGTGAACATTGTTTCATCTGTGATATTTTTATAGCTTAAAAAATGATTATGTCCCATCAGTTTGATTATGACACACTTTCGTATTCAAACTTCATTCAAATAATCTAACTAATGAATGGGCAGGTAGAGCTAAATGTAATACATACAGTATATACTACCAGTCAAAAGCTTGGACATAGTTTTTCATGATAAGATACATGTCTTCAGCTGTGTTAACCATCATTATAAAAATATTTTCTAATGCTCCTTTTAAATTAATAAACTTGCAAAGCAAATAAAAGTGTTATTGGAAGACAGTACTAATGTGTAATTGCTGATTATAGGCCTCTGTATGTTTATGTAAATATTCCTTTAAGTTGCCTTCTGTGGAGCTACAATAACGGCTTCAATTTAATTTAAAATTAAAATATTCTAGGCACATAACAATGTCTACACTATATTTCTCATAAGTTGATGTTATAAATCTGCTTCTAGTCATTTCTACTTGAATCCAAACTTTTGACTGATAGTGTACAAAAATCATAACTCAATTTCTAGTCGGATCCCACCATTAAGGTTGAGAAAGGCTGATCTACAGTATGGTAGAACATGTATGGGAAGATTGGAGGAATTTCCAGAGACAAATAAAATACCAGTATTTCACATCACCAATTAATCCTCAGTCAACTGTGGGAGGATTGATGGAATATGTTTGCATAATGCATGAATGCATGAAATGTTATGCGTTCAAATGTATGATGATACTGTTTCTTCAAATCATTCTAGGTCATGCATGCCCATCATTATTCACTGAGCACAGTCAATATGTATACAATATACAATATGGCTAGTGTCTGATTAAAGGAGGCCATGTCACAATCCATTCTCCAACAACCTCTGACCACAAAACAGCACCTGAGTAATGAATTCTCAATGCTGCATGCTGAGTTCACACAAGTGCAATAATCAGTTGGCAAGGAAAATATAACCAAATGGGTAATCGAAATACAGAAGAATGTATCCTCAGCTGCTATCCTCCATGTTTCTTTATTGAGTTGTACTTTATCACACTTTTATGCAATAGATATAGTTAAAGCCAAGTAATCCGTTATTCACCATTTCTTTTAGTCTGTCTACAGTTTTATAATCTCTGCTCTATTAAAAGCTAATTTCTGTTGTCCCAGAGTATATGCCAAGCTGAAGTCATTCATAAAATACAGTGTCTGCAGCTACTTGGTCTCTTCTTGTACTTTTTGCACTCAACAGTGGAACAAGCACAAAGTTCTAACTATGTGGAAATCACACACGCATCTGAGTAATTGAAAGCTCGCGGAGGGTTGTGCTAGGAGAAACATTATGTGGTACTAAAATCCGTCATATTACTAACATAAAGTATCTACTGTATATATTTTTAGCTGTAATTACAAGATTTATACTGAGCTGCAAGAAATGATGAAATCATAACTTCTGGGTTACATTTGGCCATGTACCAAACATTGCACCATTGTCACGCTGTGGGAGGTGACTCTCGGAGACGCCTAGTGTATTTCTGGGCTTATTAACCGTGTAGTTGATTAAATATCAATGTATCTAAAACAATTTTCATGATTGTTTAAGTTATTTTTATAGCCAATCTATAACTTTAACTTTCACACATATTTGCTGTTCTTCTGTCTCTTCCTTTTATGACAGTAAACGTAGTTTCTAGATGGATAAAATAGACAACAACAAAATTCAACTGAATATCTTATCTCACCCCAGTTTAATTTTGAATATCATCCGTATACATTTCCTGTGATTCACTGTACTGTGCCATCTTCATTTGACAGGGTGGAGGCATACCAAAGTGACCTAGCAAAGATTAAATGACCAACCTTGTATCTTGTGCTGAGTGTTTCTCTTGTATATGTTTGTGGCATTTAGGATGGTGTGGTGCAGATGATAAATGAGAGTGTATCAGCATGTACACTCCCTGCCCTGGTTCAACATGCCTATCGCATGGGAGGCCCTGTTGGCAGCCTGACCTACAGCCTTCCGCTACAGGTCCTGCAGCCAAGGTCAGAAATCAGTCTTATCTGACTGCACTAAGTCACATCTGCACACACAGAGAAGTTTGATAGCAATATTTACAAATTAATGAATGCTTGGAGTCACACAGAAACACTGACAGTGCTTTGTATTTATATTTTCCAGACCACACTTCTCTCTGGATGTCAGGACTCGATCTCAGGAAGGTCTGCTTTTCTTTGCTGCTACCAGAGGAGGGCACTCTCACCTTGCTTTGTACATGTCCAAGGGCAGAATCAGACTGTCTGTAGGCAAACAGAAGGAGATATTCAACAGGGAGAAGTACAATGATGGAAAGTGGCATTCAGTAAGTTGTCTCAGGTCATCCTAATCACATGTATTTCCACACAAATCCAAATTTATGTACAGTTTTTATAACCTACCATGGAGTCATGAAAACCCGATTATAGAAATAACAACAGTTCTTCATGGTGAAAATGTTTAGGTCATATTCAGTTTGGAGAAGAAGAAATTCCGATTGGTTGTAGATGGGATCAGAGCCCAGGATGGTCAGCTGACAAATGTTGAATTGACGTCCATGCAGCAATTCATATCGCCCATGTACTTGGGCAGTGCACCAGAAAGTCTTCACAAACACTTAAAGGTAAAAACATAAAGAAACACATAAACATAAATTAATTAACAGATTACAATAATTGTAATTGTTTTTGTTTGCTTTCAGTCGAAGGCCCTTCCAAAGCAAAGTATATCTGGCTGTCTGAGACATTTTAAAATGAATGGAGCACCAATGTCCCAACCAACCACAAACCATGGTGCTGGTCCTTGCTTTGAGGGCTCAACACAAAGAGGAACTTATTTCTCAGGAAATGGAGCACACGCTATTATCAGTGAGTACATCACTATGACAATACTTTTCTAATACTGTAAATGTGGTACTGTATAGATTATAAATGTTATGACTTCTTTCGGGCTCTGTTGGAACTGCAGCTTCATCCACACACTTTGATGCCTCGCAAAACAAGTCAGTGACAGAAAAACATGCTAGGATGGACATATCAGTGTGTGTTTTTCTTTTTTTTCCTAAAAATGTTGTCAGGTTTTCACGTACTACAGGTCTTGTGAATAATAATTTCCTTGATAGGATCCTAATAAGAACTGTACACAAAAGAAAAATATCAGGTTATGTATCATCTGCCTGTAGGACACAATAAATGGTCTTTGATATAGTATGTCCATCATGGTTTGTTTTACAGTCTAAATAAGTAAATAAGTAAATAAGTAACATAATGACAACCATCATGGCGTCTGTTTTCTATATTTCAGATGATTCCTTCGTTGTGGGCACCAGCTTTGAGCTGTTGTTTAATGTTCGTCCACGGAGTCTGACTGGTCTCCTGCTACATGTTGGTGATTTCAGCAGGAACCAGTACGGACGCCCGACAGGCCACTATCTCAGTGTATACATGCTGAGAGGAGAGGTGAGATCTGGCTTAATGTCTAGTTATTTTTTTAAAAATACCAGTGGGACCTGAAAGAAAGAACATCTCTTTGTGTATGTTCTCATATCAAGAATCAATTTATTAAAATTTCTTAATTAAGCACCTTCTCTTGTAAATAATAAACAGAAACCACTGTGCTACTCTTGGGCTTTGTTCTCTTTTTTGTATTAGGGATTTTAACACGTGTTGAAAAGCCCTAGGTATCTTTACTTAAAGTAATCATCAGTATGTTGTAACATGCTCTTGTTTACAGGTGGTGGCACAAGTTAACAATGGAAAAGGGGAATTCATGGTGTCAGTGAAGCCAAAAGATTCCTTATGTGATGGAACATTTCATAAAATTTCAGGTAAAATAAAAAAAACATATCAATTCTGTCATATACTGTAATTAAATCATGATTTAGACAAACTAAAGTGCTTTGAGGACCTGATATAAGTAACTCACTTTACATGTGTCTTCTAGTAATAAAGAGGAAAAATGTTATACAACTGCATGTGGACACAGTGGACAATTACAAGATTGGACCACCATCTTCAACTATCACTGTGACCAAACACCCCTTATATGTGGGGGGCATTCCTGGTGAGTATTAATCCAGTTATTTATTTATTTTTTGTTTTATGTGTCAAAAATTGTGAAATGGGATTTAAAGTTCATCTTAGATCAAATGTAATGTAATGATTATCCAACACATTTGTGAGAAGAAAATTCACATAGATGAGTTAGAACATGATCTGTAACAAAGATATTTCTGGTGCATCCAATTTACATTTCTGTTGCAGAGATGTCAATGCAACAGATGCTCCCTGTCACATCATCCTTTGTGGGATGCATCCAGGACATGAGGATCAATGGGGACTCCATCTATTTTGAGAAACTTCCTGGTCTGTTTGGTCCAGTCAACCCCAAAGAGTGTCCAAGTTGAACGAAAGCGCCTCACTGCATCATCGTTAAACAAACCTTGGGACCACGTCCTCTGCCAACCATGTGCAATCTGTTACCAAGACAGAGAATGTGTTTGTGTGTAAGGATGTATAGTGGCATGAAAATGTGAAGTGAACCTCTTGGAATTACTTGGTGGTCTGCGTGAATTTATCATAAAGTGTAATCTTCATATAAATATAAATAATATAGAAACAATGCAAATATTTATAAATTTGTGTGTGACACACATTAAACATTCACAGCGCTGTTGTAAACAGTCAGTGAATCCTTGGTTAAAATAACGGATCAAACCTCTGTTTGGCAGCAGTAACTTCGGGAGCGACTATGGTTCCTTCCAGCTCACGCATATTCTGCAGATTCAATTTGATCTGAGCTGTTTTTTTTTACCTTAGTGTCATTGTCTTGCTGCATCACCTAACTTCTACTGAGCTTCCACTCTGACATTAACCTGTAGGATACATTGATGAATTTGGGAATTCATTTTTCCCTCAGTGATGGCTAGCTGTCCAGACTTGAGGCAGCTGATGATCCTAAATTAACAGATGCTCCTTCCACTGTCCTTCACTGTGCAGTTGATATATAGTGTATCTGTATATGTAGAGATGCATTGCTTCCCAAATAAGTGTCATTCACAAAAGTCCACAAAACACTTTTAACCATTTGACTATGAAACACTTCCATATCTAAATAAATATGATAAAACAGACAGAATGACCATTACAAAGCATAAGGCTTTAGCAGTGCTTCTTGCAAAGAAAAAAAAAGCAAGTGAAAAACAAATTAGTGATTATTGATTGTGAATGAGGTCTCACAGCTGCTTCTTGTGAGTAACAAATTCTGTGATTTACAAGTCAAAGTAGCCCTAGCAGACATCTTCAAACTTTATTTGCCAACTCCTCATTTCAGTTATCTTTTGTTGTAGCTTTTGTTGTTTTACATAAAGAATATTTGAATATTTGAAAATGTAGACAATGTGAGCAAAGATCCTACAGTGTCTGTGTGTTGATAGTTTTAACTTGGAGAAAGAGATTTTTAAAGACAAATCTATACGTAAATGCAGGTAATTCCACTCACATAGCTTCTTTTCTTGCCGCTCTACAGTATATTTTGTGTTTAAGTGAGTGTGTGAGAGGCCGTGAATGTGAGTGTGTGCAGGGAACAGGCTCAGAATATTTGCTGCTCTGTGAAACATTTCTGTATTTATTTTGTGATATAATCATGTATCGCATATTCAGTTCGTGAATGCATATTCTAGTAGTTGTTTTGCAGTCTGATGTGTTAGACCATTAAGTATCTGTTGACAATCACATGCTACTGAATATGCTCTGCATAGGTTAGGGCAGCAGTATGACAAACCCAGCACTTTACGAAAACAAAATATGCTTTTTTTCATGGTGCTTTAATGGAGATATTATAGGTTTATGTTTTTTTTTGTTGTTGTTGGACTAAACATTTATTCAAGAATAATTATGTTTACACCACACTGTGCTCAATATGGCATTTTGGGGGTTGCCAAACAATTTTATATATTTACATTCACACTAAAGCGTGTAATTCAGCTTTGTAATTGGTTTGATAGAAAGCGTGTCTTCACACAGGCCATGGAATCGCATGCTTTTTCCCATGTTCTGGATTCATTTTCCATGATGCATTCCTCTTGCATGCATGGGGATGTTCTGTGTGGCTGTTAAGTTGCAAACAAAACCAAAATATACTGAATTTTATGGAGCATTGTCTGAGTTAAAAAAAACAATATATTGTAGATTCCACTGGGATAGATATCACAGTTCTGCTTTGTCATGTGTGGGACCATTTAGCCCATGTTCTTCTGAAGTTGAACATAATGTAACAAACATCAATTTGATGTACACAAGTTCCCCAAAAAGTGTTTACTTGCCTGCTTTGTAAATATATGCAAAATGGGTGATAAGAGGAAAAATATGCATTAAAATTGGGCATACTGTATATGTACATCCATTCCTGGGCTGTGACCACTGCTTTGTAAACCACTTTGTTATCTGTGCAATTATTGTTCATTATAAATACGTCTCAGTGCCATATGAAACTATATTGACTTGTGATCATGGTGACAATTAAAATAATTTTATATGGACACATATTTTTTGAGAAATGTGGGATTAATTGATGACTTGTCAGGGTGTGTATGTTTGATTGTAAGATTTGACAAATGTAAATTTCAGTTTTTTCAACAAATGTTCTGTTTAATTTGGTTACTGGATATTTGGTAAATGTCAGTTTATCTCCTATTGTAGAATAAAAAGTTGTCTAAATAAAGTGGCGTTTAATATTTACACTGGAAACTAGGTTTTTCCTCTTTGTTGTCACACCTGTATTATTTCTAGCCCCTCAGGGGCTATTAACAGCGATCACTCTTCAGTTTTACTGAACCTGCTTAGTTGACTGGATCGAAGGGCATCACCACGCCTACTCTGATGCTGCCTTCAGGGACTTTGTGTCTTTCTGAACAAAAGTTGGAAAATTGTGTGTAGAGATGTTGCACCAAAGCGTTTTTCTTTTTTTTTTCAGGTAACAAAATGTTATACATCACATAAGACCTATACACACTGTGGTCTCGACTGAAATGTCATAATATTTAACTTAATGGTTAACGATTAAGCAAGCTTTCTTGAAAAAGAGTAGTAATTATTGTCTGACATTTTTCAAATCAATTAATTAAGAAAATAATTATAATATGTAAAGATAATTAAAATAATCAGCCTTACAGCACTCCTTTGTTTCCTGTGTAACGACACACAGTTCAGTTTAAATCGACGCAGGTGTTAAAACTACACTTTGTTACTTGATTAAAGATGAGGTGATACTCCGCTCCAGTGCTGCTACTCCCTGACAAATTTTTAATCGAATTATGTCGACACAAATTAAAGGAGTTAACTCGGATCCGATGTAGTCACTGGGCGGTTGCCTGATCATAAACGTCACATTTCCCACAGCACTTGAAAGCAGCACATTTCCTGTGCGCACAGGAACCGTCAACACACCGGTCAGGCGGCAGAATACGGAACAGGAATCCCGCCTGGACCATGGTGACTGTATACACTGGTTCCGCTGGTGGTTAGTCACTTGAACATGACCTGCTATTAGTCTCTTTATTGAAGGTTATGGATGCGACTGCATTTGTTCCAAACTGCGCCACTGGCTGAGTCTCTCCCGCGTCTAGGTGCGTTAAACTAACCAGACACACCGCTCGTCCCCTCCCTCCTTCTACAGGCCGCGTTCAGTTCCTCAGCTCCGGTGTCGGGCGTCTCCATGGCGGACCCGCCGGAACCAGCACCGGAGGGTGTGGAAGAGGAGAAGACGGACCGTATCAACGACGCAGAGCTGGCTCTGAAAGGCATCAACATGCTCCTGAACAATGGATTCAAGGAGAGCGACGAGCTCTTCAGAACATACAGGTCCGTGTGCGTCCTCACTGGCTTTCTGTTGCTCTTCTGTCTGTCTTGACGTTTGGGAGACATGTCAGTGGATCGTGAGTGTTTAAGGAAGTAATATTATCTTCAGCCTTCTGTTGAATGTTGTGACAAGTGTGTTTGTTTTTTTCTAAACTGCTGTGATCAACATCCGTGCAGGATTAATTCACCCTGAGCAAACATCCAAACCCAGAGTGTGACTGTGAAGCTCAAACAGTCTAATAGTTGTTTATTATAATAACTTATTATGGTGCCTGGCTGCTGCTCTTGTTGTGACAAGTCTGAGTGTAAATGTTGATGAGGATAAAAGCTTCACATAGCTGCACTTCTGCTATATTGGCTCAGCGATTTGCACAGTTCTGTTTCACATTCGTCATGTTGGACCAGCTGCTGCACATCAGAACCACAACTGTTGCACAAGTGACACCTATTTAGACACCTATGAGACCAAATCTCATTTATTGGATTCAACTTAATGTCCAAATGTAAACAGTAAATTATCCTTATTCAGTGGTTTCAATCCTGTGATATTAATCCCCCACAAACTGTGAGGGTGCGAGGCGGTTAACGGGATATGAACGCTGGAAAAAATGTTTTTGCTTTGCAACCACAACTCAGTTGTATGAAAGTTTGGGAACCTTTGCTCTAACTCATGCAGGCTGACCAGAGTCCACTTGCTGACTCCAAAATTGTATACATAACCCACAGGTTGTTGCCTTACATGCAGTCCTCAGTTGTGCTGTGGTGTTAGTATATGTGAGGGCTCATTATCTATGTTAAAGGATTTGCTTTCAACTTGAATGTTGATGCCACAGAAGGGCAGCCTCCAGGTGTCCTGACCCCCAGTGAACACCTAAATGTCACATCTCCCACTAATTGCATTTAGCACTAGGTGTCATCCTGTTGTGATTGCATTAGCAGAAAAAAAAGGAGGGGAATAGAAGGTGCCTATATGGCAAGTGAGAATAATCATGTGTCTGTGTGTTTTAAAGTTTCCTACTGGTGATGCTGAATTGTTATTTGCGTTATAGGTGTGGGATAATAGATAAGGAGGTTAAATCACTGAAGGGATACATGGAGCCATTGAAATCAGCACAATGAATCTAATTGTTTTTGACTATCTGTGCCTCAACTTGTTCCAGTCTTCAGTTCAGTTCGCAATGCATGAGACAGGTTTAATCTTCCGTGAACTGAATTGAATGTGTGCTTAAGATATGTTACCTGTTCTCTCTCTGACTCATCTTTTCTGCATTTCAGGAACCACAGTCCATTGATGAGTTTTGGGGCCAGTTTTGTGAGTTTTCTGGTAAGTTGGGAAGCAGCAGCATCAGCGTGCTGTTGTTTCACTTTCTGTTCGGTTGCTGGGTAAAATTATTATACATTCTTAAAGCTGTTTTGTTTCATTTTGTCCAAAACAGCTTACAATAAGTGCACTCAGATTTCATTAAATAAGTTATCACTATGTCTGTTAGTAACATGTAAAATAATGAGACCTTCACAGTTAAGTCTCCTTTCAGCTTCACTTTTATGAAGTTTAATTAAAACCAATTGATACGTGATGAAATGATTATAACTTGTACAACACAAAGTAAGAACCATAAACACTTTTTACATTTGACTGAATTTTCAAATGGAATCACATAATTAGTGTCAACTTTCTAGTCTAAACTTGTTTAAACCATTCACCTGGATAGTAAAGAATACTCTGTACTATCCATGACTAATGCAGAGATAAATGCTATATTTCTTAACTTATATTTTTGGAATCTGGCACATTGAGACTGGTTAGTAGGGTTTAATTATGTTTTCCTGCTTTCTGGAGCCCAAAATTCAATCTAGGATTAGAGGTTTTGATGGATTAGACCTGTGTGGATCAGAACGTTAGCAGTGGTTGAATACAATATTAAACATTATTCTTCCGGCCAACATTTCTTGTAGAACGCCATGATGACGTTTGAGGAGGAGAAAATGCAGATGGCCTTTGAGGACCTCAAAGCTACAGAGAGGCTCTGTGAGAGTGAAAACACTGGAGTGATTGAAACCATCAAAAACAAGATAAAGAGGAATGTGAGTAACCTCAGCAACACCTAATTCAATGGATTTATATATATATTTATGTATGTATGTGTCTATGTAATTTGCCATAAATGCAGCATTTTAGTGTTCCTGTCTTCCATGATGTCAGATCAGTCTGTAATTGTGAGGTGTCTGTGTGGACAGGTGGACTCTCAGAGGTCGGGGGTGGCTGCAGTGGACCGACTCCAGAGGCAGATCATCATTGCAGACTGCCAGGTTTACCTTGCAGTGCTGTCTTTCATCAAACAAGAGCTGTCTGGTGAGAAAACCTTTACTATTTATTAGTTAAATGCTGCACATGTATCGGTGTGTAGTGAAATTGATTAACATTGTTTGGTAATTTAATATTGCCAGATGCGTATTTGTCTGTTTAAATACCAGTACAGTAGCTGTGACACTCTCTCACTGACCTGAGCTTCTCACCTCACACAGCTTACATTAAAGGAGGCTGGATCCTCCGTAAAGCCTGGAAGATGTACAACAAATGTTACAATGACATCACACAACTTCAGGAGGGCTGCAGAAGAAGAGCCTCAGAGCAACAAGTGATGCCGTCTCCATCTCTTTCAACCTCCTCTGACCCGACTGACCGTAGCCGCTCATCTTCTCCCAAGCCAAGTCCATCCCATAGATTTGACAGCATCAGCCCAGAGGTTCTGGATCGGCTGAAGGGTTCAGTCAGCTTTGGCTACGGCCTCTTTCACCTTTGTATCTCAATGGTGCCGCCGAACCTACTGAAGATTGTCAACCTGCTGGGCTTCCCTGGCGATCGTCTTCAAGGCCTGTCAGCGCTCGCATACGCCAGTGAAAGTAAGGACATGAAGGCCCCCTTAGCTACGTGAGTATGTGAGTGAGTACATTTGTGTATATTGTGTTATATTCTGGCTGCAGCTGAAACATAATTTAACAATGTAGTGGAAACATGATGACTGGTTGAAGGAAAGGGAAGGAGAGTTTTGTGAGAAGCAGTTCTGTCCTGTGTTGGTGGTTTGGATCATCGTAACTGTAACCCCTTTTTAAAATAAAGAGTGGATATATTTAAAAAGGTTACCAACTATACTACACTACACTACGTTTTCTCAGTTGAACCACTTAGTATGTGTTGAATATGGTTAATCTCACTTTGTCAAACAATTGCTTGTTCTGACCTTGCATGAGGATATTTATACATCATTAAACATCGTTTCTGCTGTACCGTACAGTATACTGTCTCTCATCACAGTGTCCTTGCGTCCCCTGCAGCTTGGCCCTGCTGTGGTACCACACAGTAGTGCAGCCCTTCTTTGCTCTGGATGGCACAGACACACAGGCTGGCCTAACAGAAGCCAAATCCATTCTCCAACAAAGGGAGGCTATCTATCCAAATTCCTCCCTCTTCATGTTTTTTAAAGGCAGAGTCCAACGCCTTGAGGTAAGCAAATGTTAAAAATAAACTTTATTATCTTCTGCTTGTGGCTTATTCTCCTGACTTAGGAAAATGTAATATTGCCTCACTATTACTGACACCACAAAGTTCCTCTTTCTAGTGCCAGATCAGCAGTGCCTTGACGTCGTTCAATGACGCCTTAGGTCTGGCCTCTGACCAGAGGGAGATCCAGCACGTGTGTTTATATGAAATAGGTACTATTTTCCCTTTCAGATTTTTTCACTGTACTCGGCGCTTGTCTGCATCATAATTTCTGATTGTTGAACATTTTAGGTTGGTGCAGCATGATCGAACTGAACTACAGAGATGCCTACAGAGCCTTTGAGCGACTGAAGTCTGAGTCTCGCTGGTCCCAGTGCTATTACGCCTATTTAACTGGAGGTAGTCCCACCACAATTGAATTAGGCTTTAAGGACGTTTCTTCTGACTCCTGATTTGTACTATCTAATGTGTAGTTTGCCAGGGAGCCACCGGGGATCTGGAGGGAGCTATTGCTGTTTTCAAGGATGTTCAAAAACTTTTCAAACGCAAGAATAATCAGATAGAGTTGTTCTCCATGAAGAGGGTGAGTATGCAGTACGTCCAGCTGATTTTGTACCACCAAATTCTTGCAAAATATAATAAGAGACAATAAAACATGTATGCACACATTTTATCAGTCTGAGAAGCTAAGGAGCCCCAGTCTGTCCAAAGAACTCTGCATCCTGTCTGTGATTGAGATACTTTACCTGTGGAAAGCTCTACCTAACTGTTCCACCAGCAAACTGCAGACAATGACTCAAGGTATTTTTATTCAAAATGTTTGACTTAACTTTAATCATATGTGCAAGGTTTGTTTGTAATTTTGTTTTCACGTTCTGTTATTGTGCACGGCTAAATTAGTTTTTCTTGTTTTAGTCCTGCAGGGGATTGATGATGCTTCATGTGCAGGCCTGAAAAACCTTCTTCTTGGTGCCATAAATAAATGTCTTCATAATACCAAAGATGCCATTCAGGTATTCTCTTGTTCATGTTAGCAAAACTGTAGAACACTGTGCGACAGACTCCTTCAATTATATTACTGTATGTACTCATCAGAAATAGTCAATACTGGAATAGTATTAGTTTGAATTTATTTTTATAAATTGTATCTTTACTTTTCTATTTCTTTCTTCAGTATTTCCATCTGGCTGTGAGGGATGAGGTTGGTCGTCTGACCAACTCTTACGTTCAGCCCTACTCTTGCTATGAACTGGGCTGTGTGCTGCTGAACACCCCAGAGGTAAGTTTATGTGTTTGTGTGTGTGACGGACAGAGACTGTCTCCCTTATCTGTGATGGAGTAACATAGTCTAAATATTAAATGTTCTCTTTCCAGTCTGCTAGCAAGGGTCGAACACTAATGCTTCAGGCTAAGGTATAGTATTTTTTTAAAATTCTTTTATTTTACTAAATGCTGTCACACTGCTGTGAGACAGATCAATACCTACAATACTGCCTGATCAGGTGCTAGCATACCCTGTACATGCAGGCAGCAAACCCACTGCTCATTTCCCTTGAAGTCAGTGACCAAACGTTACTGGAGGTTCATGGCTTCACTGGCCTAGACCTTGGGACTTCTGTCACATCAGGTAGATATTTAGCTCAGTCTCCTCAGAATAGAATAGATGTTTATTGTCATTGCTCAAGTTGAATGCAATTGTTTGGCGTGACCTAAAAGAACAAATGAATAAGTAATAGACTAAAACTCTAAAATACGTCTCACACACATACACACACTCAGTCATCTTGCAATTATTGCACAGCTCCTGTATTGAATCCCCCAGTTGTCCAGATTTAGCAGCTTGACATATTGTATACTTCATTTTTTGGCAGCGTTCAAGGCAGCAACGGCTCTCGGATAAAAACAATTTCGTAATATACTTGTCCTTGTCTTTGGTGTCCTATATCTCCTGCCTAATGGCAGCAGTTCAAATAAAGGATAACCAGGGTGAGATGGGTCTTTCAGTATGTTCTTAGCTTTTCTGAGGCAGCAGAACCCCAGAGAGGTCAACAGGTCATGTTGGATATTGTTTGATTGCTGTGCGATTTGGGTCTTTGGGTCAAATTCTGGAGTGTTTTTCAGATGAAGATTGGAATATTAAATATTACATTAATAATCGGAAACCACGAGAGAATGGTTATTGACTTATTGTAGCTATGCTATAGTAGATTCCTGTCAATATGTATTATAAGTGCAGCAGCCACTTGTCATGAAAGCAAGGATGTTCTGAGGCCCCTGGGAAAGAGTTGCGCCTTATTCTGCCCCTTTGGTTTTGGTTTAAGGTGCATTTGCATTATCTGACCTCAGTTTGAATTTATGACATAGCAAAATTCAACCACATTTCATCTACACTGAACAGAGTGACTGGTCTGCCACAGAATATAAAAAAAAGCATCTGATCAGCTTGTTTTATAGAGAAAGTACTTAGTTCCAAAAGTCTGCATTACGTTATGTCTACATGTGTCTGTGGTGTTTGCAGCACCTTTGGTAGTGTTGACTCACCACCTGAAGTGTGGTGATGTCTGGTGCAGCAGCATTGACTTTGCCAGTGGATAGGCAACTGACATTGACAGAGCACAGATCTCAGAAAACACTGCATGCCTGAGCAGATACAGTATCAGCGCTGTCTGTCAAAGCAGAGGCGGAGCTGAGCAGTGGGTTGTTTTGTTTTTTAAAGGGTATGCTTCTACCTGACTAGAGTGTGAAGGAAGAACATGAACACAATTTTATTTTATTAATTATTGTCTCTTTCCCTGGACTATTCAGGAAGACTATGCTGGCTATGATTTTGAGAACAGGCTCCATGTTCGTATCCATTCAGCAATTGCCTCTATGACGGCAGCAGCCCAGCCATGACCATGAAGTTTTACCTGCATCTTAGAACTGGAATAAGCCGCAGTACCGTTCTGGGCGCTTTTTCTCCACTGTTTTCTTTTTATTTTCATTTCTGAGCCAGTGCATCATTTTGAAATATAACATGTACAGTAAGTGTTTTATGGCAGAACAATTAAGAGGCTTTTTACTTGTTACTGTACTTCACAATAAGATAAAATGCATTTTTGTTTATACTAATTAAAAAACAAAACTAGATGCCGATTAAATTTGACTAATTATACAAATTAATTTTTAAAGGCATCAGTCATACTGCTTCCACAGAGGGTCAATTTTTGTTTAGATAAGTTTTGTCAGGTAATGGCTCAGCCTATGACTGAGAATCGTAGGCTGACAACCTGGTTGTCAACTTTGATATTTGTCCTGTAAAACTGTGCTAATCCGTCGCAGGGGTACTAAACAGTGGTTTTGTATTGTTAATGTAGCCACTTTTTAAACAGAATTGTTTTAATCCAACACTTGTTTTTTGTTGATGTTTAATAATGTGCCACCATCATGTTGTTCCACTCATGAGTGGCCTAGATGCACAGTGCAACTCTTTGCTGTAAACTGGTAAACTTTATATTTGTTTGTTTTAAAATAATAAATTAATAAAATTGGCAAATAGAAACATGCTTTATTCACTATGTTTAATTAGGTAATATATTTAAGAGGGATACCTGTGTGAACACCCACTATTTAGCATCAGGAATTATTTTATTCTCTAATTTCAAAGTTTGTAAAAATAATACAAAAATTGATGCAGAGTAAATTAAGTGAATATTCATAGCTCTTATGGTTGTCATCTTAAAGGAGCACAATTCAAGATATGACTGTATATTTACAAAACATACTGAATAGATCATCTTTTGTACTTGTGCTAGTATTTTAGTATTAAGCAGTAGCAAAACAACTGTTTAAATGACCAGGTCTCACTGGCATAAATATTTAGATCTGGGATGTTGTATTTTATGATAGACTGAAGCAAAAATTTATGAATTGTGCATTAAATAGATGAGTAACAGTTGCCTCATTCTTACGTTACACCATTGAACTGTTTAACTTGTCTGTGTGCATACCAATATGACGGTTTCTATGTCAGTAAAACTGGTGGTTTGAGTTTCATATCCTGTAATTTAGATCCCATGCTGACTTGATTTGCATTCCCACCACGCATTGAGCAAACTATCCATATTCTGTGTTTTGCCCAATTACTTAGGGATATGAAATGAAAAAATCTCCAAAAACTGATATATATGATGATAAATCACAAAATTAGGAGGGTAAAGACAGCTGGTTTTGGCAGGCGGCTGTGTGATACAAGATGTCTAAAATGTGCTACACAGCTTATGAAATAAGGCATATTCCTTTAAATGAAAGCAACAGGACAGAAACCCATGGATGTTAGTCAGTAAGCTTTTATTTAGCAAGAGTAGAAACAATATTTCACTGATAGCCAAAGAGAGAGATCTATCATCATCTATCATCATATGTAAGGTAAGGAGGTTAGGTTTGCATAGTTGCAGTGACACACATGCAATAATTGTTATAGCTAGAACTTCAGTTAGACCAATACACATCACTAGGCTGTATAGCTAACTATAATTAACTATGGCAAGACCTTTATACACACACACCCTTTAGTATTGTTAGAAAAGTGCTACTGTGTCTACAGAATCAGGTAGACATGTGCAACGCTGTTAGTCTCTATACATATTTATACATATTTTAGGGCTTAATTATATTTTAAACATTTATTTTACTGTAGAAACATCATGATTCAATGAAGGATATAGTAACATTCTACTTGCCATCATCTTTGCAGGCATATGGCTAGACACAGTCTACTGAAGCAATCAGACTAATTTCAAACACATCCAATTAAACTGTCTATCCACAACACCTATTGTACTAGGAAGTGAAAACAAGCAGAAATGTACCCAAAATGGTCTATTTTAATAACCTGCTCTGCATTATAATATGCATGCACAAGTAGAATTAGTGTCAGTGTGCTCAGGATGCACCATGCTCTCCGTTGTAGCTGCTTGTAGCGTTGTTGCATCATATCTCTGCACCAAAGCTGATGGCTAAAATGTCTTCATGACTAGTAGGACTTACAAACTACTAACAATAAAACCGAGGCTGCTGTTCAAACACTAACACGAAATATGTCTAAAATACATTACAGTTTTTTCAGTACATGCCTATTACCTTGTTTAAATAAGCAAAAGAGTTTGTGCTTTGTTGTTCTTTCCTTTGGGTCGATTCCTTTAAATTATATTTTCTCAAATTGAACCCTACGCCCTACTTGCTACAAACGTTGTTCATGCTAGGAGCCCTAACACAAAATGCCATAGATAAAGTCCAACAGTGGTAGAACTAGAAATACATGTGTCAGGTGTTTCTACTTGTCAGTAGATGTCAGGCAGCTGACTGTAGTTCCTGTCCCAGTAGCCTTTCAAGTAGAGCCAGTCCTGAGCTTTGTTGTGAGGGTTGGGTCCTGGCTGAAACCACCTACAGAGATTTAACAATGGCATTCATTTAATATGAAAAGAGCACTTGGTGATTACAGAGATAAAGAACAAATCAAAACACAAAAAGCACAACACTCATACAACTGGAAAAAGGAGCTAATCTTTCTTGTCACTTGTGACAAATAATTTTTATCTTAAGCACAGAATTGCAATTGTGCATTCTGTCCTGATGAGGGCAGGGCAGCACTTCACACCAGAGTAAACTACAGTCAAAGAGCTTTGAACCAAACCTTGGGCCAAGTGATGCATTTCTGTTATTGTAATAAAGAGGAAGCGGCAGCAGATAACAGACAATACAGAGTTATTTAGTAAATATATATCAAAAATCAGAAACTGGGCAACAACATTAGATCACATTTCTCAGTGACTAACCTTGTTTTCCATTCCTCTGTTGACTTGGTGCGATTTTTCCGGGCTATTCTCTGTTTTTCCTCAAGTCTCTTCTTCTCTGCACTTGCCAGATCTATAGTGCACAGATGCAAAACTGTTTACATGTAATTTTGTTGCATAATAGAGTAAAAATCATACACTCAAATCATACAACTGTACCTATGTCTCCATTCTCCATGGCTCTAATGTCAGGTCTGAGGCGACTGTCTGTGGGAGAAATGACTCCCTCCATTTCTTTCTCCAGCTCATTCAGCTGCATTGCAAATGTGGAGAATGCATAGAACTACCAGAGAGAGAGAGACAGAGAGAGAGCAAGGATGAGAAGCAACTAAACAGCAGCTAGTATACGCTACCTCCCCAAATATACAAACTCTTTCTTCCACCTCCACTTCCTGCCTTCTCGTACCTTGGCTGAGTTGTCTGGTCGAGGTGTTATCTTCCAGAGGAGTTCACTGCCTGGGATGACCTGGACAGTCTCTGCATCAGGTGGGGGTATCTCTTCTGGTTCTTCATCTACACTGTTCTGGGATCACAGGCACGCACACGCACAAGCTCAATTTTCAACTTGAGCCTAATGAAGACGGAGCATAGGTAACTTGAATACTAAATATAATTAAATACCTGTTTGCTGCCCTTTTTTTCATCCAAGTTCTTTTTGTCAGACTTTTTGTGGGCATCAAAAGTGGCAGTGTCTACTGTGTACAGGCATTCAGTCCATTTGCCGTATATTGCACAGAGCTTCTTTTTGCTGCAGACAAGCAAAGAGCAAATGGTAATAAGCCACAGTTATCTTTGATATTTAATAAATCATCAACAGCATTGCTGTTGTGACTGCATTGATGACTAAATATACTCTATGCAAGTCAATTTCTTAATTTCAGGCAATATTTAACATCCAATAATGATGATGATCATTACAGATGATAATAAGCATCTGTAATTAACAAATACGATACCTTTTATCTAGGATGTATCCTTCTACTCTATGGAGCTCTTTTCCAAAGAGGCCACAGGGCTTGAACGCCATAATGCATCTCTCTCCGGTCCTGTTACAGAATGACAACACTGTTTACTAATTCTCTGTCACTGAACAGTGGCTTCAAACATCCGTGCCATATTTATTTTGGACATGCTCTTCTATTTTATTGGCAACTGCCCCAGGTCTGCCCCCCTTAATCAATAAGCTGGATCTAAAAGTAGATCAATACTCCACTGCAAAGTGCAGAAAGAAAGATTTTCATGCACTTAAGTCACTGTGTACGCAAACGGAAAGCATGTTTGCAGACAGAGAGGAAACACTGAAAACAGAAGAATTTCTTTTACTTGTGATTGATCACTTCCACATTGCCATACTGTTCAATCCAAAGCTGACCAACAATGATATTGTGGACACAACAGGTGGGATTTGTCCAGGTGTAGGCTTCATTATATCTGCAGAGACAAAGAAGCGAAGAGGAAAAAAAAAGAAGGTGCCTCAAAATGAATCTCATCGACTTACAAAATGTGCCTGTGGGCGACTCACTTTGGGAGCTCCAGTGTGATGATTCCCTTGGGCTCTGCTTCTATGCTCTTTCCCCAAAACTTGAGTTTGGGGTAGATGGAACCATGGAAGACAAAGTCATCCTTGAGGCCCTCAGCATGAAAGGCACTGACTGGAGGGTGATGGCTTACTTGCTCTGACACCCACCTGAAGCCCAAATCATCTCTGATGGAGAACAAAGACATGGTGTGTCCACCAACAAGTAAATCTTCACTAAACACAAAGTATTTTCTGAAAAGATGCTTCCATTAAAGACTGATCTACTGTCCTACCTGATGAGCTCATAGGTCTCCCCCAGTAGAGGGTTGAAAGGCTTCCCTGTCCTCTCCCATTGTGAGGCTACAGCTGACACAGCAAATGCTGCAACACACTACAGAACATAGACTTATCACAACCGAATTACAAATCATACAAATCATAGCAGCTAATTAAATGTATACCACTACTATAGTAGTTACTATAGTAATTTAAAAAAAGGCAGAAAGCAACAAAACTTTGAAAATAAACTCTTAGATCTGCGTTTTTATTAAAGAAAGTAAAGAAGAGCATGGTGGTACCTTCATCCTTTCAACAGAGTCTGTTGCTGCATTGGCCTGGTGGATGAGGTAGGTGTGCTCCATATATTCTGTTAGCCGCTGGAGGAAGCTCAGAGGCTCATTAAATATCACAGGCATGGCAATCTTTGACAACTCCTGGAAGAAGAGTTGAAAAAAGACATGTGAAACTGTGGGGCCACAGATAGACATGACTAGTGAATACAGCTAAATACGGAGGAGCTGCAATAAAAGCTTCTATACATTGTAAATACAATGTCACAAATTACAATGTTTTAGTACGTGTTTGAGATCTGCATGCATGTGTACTCGAGAGTTAAAGGTCCTTAGTATTCCTGACTGGATTTTATATGTTATGCTGATGTCAAGAATCAATGCATAAACATAGTGTAATGAATTAATCTGTGAAACAGAGACTACCACATGAATGCACCCAACATTGACCATGTGTGCTTGCACACCGACTGTATTACCTTTTATGTGAATTGCATACGCATGAATTATTAGCCACATTTAATTGGGGAATACATCATTAATAGACATTATTAAATGTGATTAAATCTGGGCAAGAGCTGCAGTGGAGACTGCACCAGGATCCCTCAGGACTCCAGGACACTGATACTAATGACAATGCTCTTAATGGTAAAAGATAATGAGCAACTGCAGAACTGACTCATCACAATTACCTGACTTTAGTCCTTTTTCTTAAAAAGAAAACCTAACATCAGCATTCATTTTTACTCAACAGCAAATTTGAGCACAACAAATTAAGAGTAAAATCATTTAAGTCTATTCTCACCATGCCTATGCATTTTTTCAGGATACTCCAGATGCTGACATCATTCCTAGAGAACATGGGAGCTGGTAGAGATGTTCTGTGAAAAGACACACGCAAGCACTGTCAGAGAGACGCCCATTAAAGAAGAGAATTCTTATCAGTGCCCATACATCAAATACAATACATTTTTAAAGCCAGTAATCATTAATTTACTTTGTGTGGAAGCAGCCAGTCACCAATGCATCAGGTCATGTGATGTAGTCTCAACACTAAACATTATTTACTTAAGCATGAATGCAAGTACTGAGTAAACCACAAGTTAAAATATTATTTGGTCTACTGAATACTTAGATCACGTAAAAGCTGCAGAGCACACAACATAGCTTGACCTACAATTTGGAAACAGAGTCACCTGACACCTGTAAGCTAATGAGCTTTCTGGTCTGCTCAAGCCTCATGCAACAACCATGAATAGATGTGCAACTGGATGTGTGTTGGCTTTCAAGACTGGTTACTGGTTCACTCCTTTAAATGTTTCTTTCTTGCTCAAACCAGTTGTCACATAATAAGGTTTGCATAAATATTAGATACATGTCATGCAAACTTAATATTATATTTAATATTATAACACAAAGCCACTTTCGTGCACATATGATCTTAGACTTTGAAGCAAGACTAAATTCAGTCTGTGTTGAGACAATTTTTCTTCCAGTCTCGCCGACAGCTGTACTGTTTGCTGTTTTACAGGTATGCTGGCTGGAGGCAGATGGTGCCCTTGTTTGGAAATGAGTGCTCAAGCAACCACATAAATAAAAGCCTACTTCAGCTAAATAAACAGAGTGGTAGTGAGTGGGGGTTTGCACCATCTGTAGCATAAGCAGAGCAGTGATGCATGGCAGACTATACTTCTGGCCTAGTTAGTGTCTCAAACATTTCTGCTCCAAAATGTATTTTGGCATAGATTAATCATTTCATTAGACTGAAAACTCAAAATGTTTTTTTTATGTTCCTACTGAAAATTATATCTACTACTGTACTGAACATAAAAACTGCACTGTTTATTACTGAATCACAAACAAACCTCCAGTAAGTTGTCTATATGCAGTACTGTAGGTGAAAATGCTAAAAACATGCACCTCTTACAGCATAGCCAACACTGTCTACAGTTGAAATTTACCAGAATTACTACATGCATCAAATTACACGTACACTACTTTCTTCTGATCATCCTGGGATGATGCTATAGAAAAGGTAAAAAAGTGAAGCAATGTTAAACAACTACACTTGGACCCATGTTCAGACAGCCAGGGACAGATGTATCTTTGAATGACAGGAGTAATTCCAAATAAACAGACAGGTCATAAATCTTTAATGCACAGTGCTTGCACAAGCCTACACATATGCACACAGAGCCAGTCAGTGCCATTTCTCCAACTGCTACTCTGGGCCAGGACATGCTAAATTATTCATGGATCACTTGTTGGATTAAGAACGAGAGGCCAAGTCAGACTCAGTATCCACCGAAATAAAACTGTCAAATCTTCACAAAACAGAACAGCAAGCACTGAGTGCGACAGTAAGTTGACTGTTCACTTGGAGAGTTGGTTCTGTGAAGAAAAACAAAACAGACTATACTCTGTGGATTGGGCAAAAAACAAAAACACCTGACTCCAAAAACAGAGCCAAGTGGAAAGGTGCTATCTCATTATACCGACGCTGCCATTAGACTATTCAGACACTCATATTAACAAGTCACAAGTACAAAATGTACAGTGTTTAAGCCACTAAGCAATGCTGAGAATCTAATTTCTATTTTAGTGAACACTGCTACTAGCTGTGATAATTAACCCTAAATAAATCCCTGTATGTATTAATGAACAGCTTTTCTGGAAGCACTCAGCACGGATGTCTTTGTATTTCCACCTGTCTCATTTCCATCATTTAAGCCAGTAAACAAGCATGACATCATAACTGGAGCGTGTCCCACCTGTGCTTCTTGACTCCGTTGTACTGGGCTGACTGGTTGCCATGGTTACCCTCCCCTGACATTCCGGTAGGCCCCCTGAGAATGCTGGGATGATGGAGGCTGCTGAGAAGGGGAGTGTCTCTCCCCTCGTCCTCTTCACAGGATTGACTGGCCACAGACAGGAAGCCGCTCACAGAGAGCTCCGACTCAGACTCTGTGAGATAAGGACAGGGGGCAGACGCCAGGTCATGCCAAACACTCTCCGCTCACACACACAGGTTAGAGTGCTAGAGTGGCTGGCTCAGAAAGCTGCAACCACAACAATATACTGTCCGCAAATAAGCATCTGTGCTTGAGCTCCTCTCCAACCTCCCCCTCCCTGATGCTAGCCAAACCCCACCTGAGGATTGTGTTCCAATGAGAGGCCACACACAAGCTCCATGTCAACAATGTTTGCTCTGTACTTCCTGAATGCTATTCCTCCCCTAGCCAGCACTATCATGACATTACACTGTCACAGACTTAAAAGGGTGAAAAGTACAGTATTTATACACAATAATGGAGAACTGCCTTGTACAGTATGCTGAGTTATAATTGTACTTATAAGTACTAATGGCCAGAAATGGCCATATTGTACTAAGTTCTTGTACTGCATTAGTATATTGGATTATGTGTTGACAGAAATGACCATTTTAGACACAACAGCTGCACGACTGTACCAGGTGCTGTAGTAGACTCATAACAGTGGAAGGTAGTGCTCAACCATTTTAATACAGGCACACACGGCTGATGCAAATACTGGTCATGGTAAACGTTCGGCGAAGTAATAACTTTTAATTTCCCTTTTAATTTTTCCCTATTGACTAATAATTTGAACTACACTGAAAAATCAAATCATAAGAGAAGAGGACATAAGCAATACTGTCACTGCAACCTCAGAAACAGGGTACAACACACACACATTTGCCTCACTATACTTGAGGACACTCAGACATAGGTTCCTTACACTAACCCTAACCACCACGACTAAATGCATAACCCTAAGCTTCATCTTAACCCTAAAACCTAGCTTAACTTCAAAAAATCTCCTCACAAGAATAGTATTTGAACAGAAGTTGTCCACACAAGTAAGAAAAGACATGAACGTGTGCAGACACACACACACACACACACACGCAGTATTTCTTAACAACACAGTGTAGGTGAAGTGAGAGCTGAGAACTGAAGTAGTTTGGAACAAAACCTGCTGCTGGAAGTGTTGGCTCCGATATAAATATAAATGTTTACATTCAGTGTTACAGTGTAGATCTGTAGTTCTGACAATGAATGCATCTCTTTTCTCATAAAACATTTATAAAATAGATATATTTAATAAATTGTGCAGGTTGCAAGCTTGCACCCTTCTGTCTTATTTGCAGGCTCATTTGTGATGCTTTGTGTTTTATTGATTATTAATTAGTGAAATGGTGTAAAACCAAAGCAACAATGTTTATCACATTTCCTGCATACTAGAAATAAAACTGCATTGCTTACTATACAGAATAGTAGGCCAAAACCCCCACACAGTACCTTTAAGGCAGTCTCAGCAGTGGTGGGATGATCCCAGCTCAGTAAAGAATTCTTCTAAGATCTTGGTTCAAGTTGAAACTTAGAAAAAGTAGCAAATAACCAGAGAAGACAATGTTTCATGTGTCTTGTGTATGGCACAGGCTGCTGACCTGACAGAGCGTCATAGAAGTCATCTTCATTGAGGGTACTGAGGGTAGACGACCTCCTGCTCTTACTCAGGGACTGCTTGAGTTCATGGTGCTCAGTGGCCAATGTCTGCAGAGCCTCCGTCAGAGCTTTGTTCTTCTCTACCTCTTGCTCTAACTTTAGGCTCCACACCTGCAAGCACAGGTCCAGCAGGCAGATGAAACACGCAGGAAAACATCTGAGACAAACTAAGGTATTGCAAAACAAAAGAATATGGTCACAGATATTGATCTAATATTTTTGATGCATGTGTGCAACTGTGAGTATGGGCACTGTTGCTGACAAATGTGATTGATTACTTGATTGAATTAAAAGATATTGATCTGCTTCTCAGCAGCTGCCACAGCATTTGCATCTTTGCGGTTCTAATGGCAGGTCATTGTTCTAATCCAGCCCATAGATCTGGTTTCCTGCATTCGAAACCAAACACTCTTGTGTCCGAGAGCTCGGTAGCCCAGGATTGTGTGTCCCTTCACAGCAACCTGAGCCAGGCTACTGGGGACAATCCACATCAGTGTTTCCTATTGTCTACCACATACTCAAAATTATTTTAAAAACAAAAAATACTTCCTTATAAACAAATTTACATATTCAATTACTTTCTAAGCAGTACAAGGTGACAAAAAATGATTTACAAAAGGAAAAGAAGTGAATTGATGAAGCATAGACTCCACAGTTTAAAAGCTCTGACTCAGAGTCTGAGAGAATCAGGAGCCAATAAATCTGAGACTGCAAAGTGAGGTCAGCGCCTCCCATGATGGTGACATTTCCATTAAATTAGCCATCAAATGTCAAATACACATCAACTTTTTTTTTTTTTTTTTCCTATGTGTGAGCCTGTTTGACTGGACCTTCTTCTCCATCATATTCAGCAGCTCCACATTTAATCAGTTTATTTATTAATCATTGAATTCCTTGATTTATCAATTATACACTCAACACATTCAGTTGGAGCACCTCTAACTTACTAAGTTACTATAAGAGTATATTATGCAACTTATGGAAATACATTATATTTCTCGTTTCTTTTGTGCCCCAGACCTGACTCAGCAAAATTTCACTAGAGATGCACTGCAGTATTACTTAGATCGCAATGCATAGGGTTCGAAAATGCTTATATTTCAAATTACAGTGAACTGATCAGAACTGCCCACGACTAAATTTCAACAAATGCGAACACCTGGTTTCTGTTTATATCAGAGAGAACTAATTCTCAGTGACTTAGTGAAACACCAGTTAGAAGGTGTCCTAATAAAATTGGAGTAGCAAGTAAAAGCAGCCTCAGGCTGGATCATTTTTTGCTGCAACTATGACAGAAATCCATAAGCAGCTTCTTTAACAAGAGATCCAACAGCTATGTGGCACCTACAGATGAGAACAGACTTGACACTTTCACCCTTTTCATCATCACACTTGCTATGTTGTTATGTTCAATCCTTTCGTGTTCCGTGTGGAAACGGAAATCCAGTGTGGATATTTAGACACAGATTTGTAAATCTTATTTATGAAAAGCACAAAAATCAGTTTTCCCTGCACCTGTAAGATCTGTACATTACAGATGGGGCAACTTTTTTATTCCTAAGATTAGCCGTCAAGTTATTGCTAATGAAAGCAAATTAAACTAAATCTACTGGTTGGAAATAGTCTTATTTTACAATTTATGTGCTGTTATTACTATTATATATATGTGAAGGTCCTCAGTCCTCCAGGTCATGGTTATCCCAAAGGTTCGGTTAAGTAGCAACTGGACTTATTTCTTGGTTGTTGAAGACATTTCGTCTTCCATACAGAAGGCTTCATCAGTTCAAGAACCAAGAAATAAGTTGTTGCTACTTAACAGAACCTTTGGGATGTTATTACTATTGTACCATCATCCTCTAATGTGCTCCCAATTAACAACAGTAAAACACATGACACTGTCTAATAAAAACCGGCTGACATATCTGATATGCATCTCCATAAAAAGACTGTTCTTGTAAGTTCTCACTTAATTCGAGCCTCTCTTTAAATATATGGTGTTATAAAATTAGTTAACTGTGTGGGAGCTTACTGTATGTTAACACTCCCTGTCCCAGGCACTTGGCTTGAGAGCCCATACACTTTGTTGTATAACTATCCCAGCCAGCTCTGTTGCTCTCACTGCATCCTCTTGCCTGAGCACAGACAGAGCTATTTTAAGCCCTGCTGAGGCTGTGTGCTGTGCTATAGCTGTTGATGGAGCCTGGGAGGGATGGTTATCCTTGGCCAACACCCCAAAGGGAAGATCTTTTACTTTGTTCTAAATGTGCTTTCTATGCTGACAGGGAAGCAAATCTCAGAGGGAAATTTATTATAGCTCTATACATATACTCAATATTAAATGTAGCAGTAAATCAAATTGTACATGAATGTATCAGGATGCGAAGCTGAGCATTCAGAAAAAAAATGTTTTAATCAACAATAGTAGAAAATCGGCCAAGAGGTGTAATCAAATACATCCATGTGTACAGCAAACACCTATGGTCTTCGAGAATAAAACACCTATGGTCTTCGAGAATAAAGCAGCATCTCATTTTATACAGATTTCATGTGACCCAAAAAAAAAAGGTCAGTACATGGACCTACAACAACAAATTTAACCAATGCCCAGTGAAATCTTTTCTGTGTCGATGGTTAAAGTAAAGGTCAAACTACATTTTGTTTTCTGTACAACCCCAAAGAGATTGAGGAGCAATCTGTGTCCTTCTAGTCTGTTGACAAAATTATAAACAGCAGCAGAAAAAAAGATACTATGCTGTCGTACTTCTGCCTTGACAGCAATACAAATGGATAGATCTCCTTATCCGCTTGCCACCACTAAATGGTTTCATGCTGTAAGCTTCTGTTTTCTTGACAGGTGTGGAAGCCTGCTACCTGAGAAGCACCAAGAAAGACTGGACTTTTAAATCTGTGTTGTTCTGTACAAGTTCCTGTCACAGCTTTGAAGAAGGCTTCAATCTGCACTATCTGCAGCTCAATCTTCACAGAAATGCACATAACTCTCACTAGTATACTTTAGTTCAGCATCAGCTGCTGAAATGGGTCAGACCTCATCAGCTCTGCTGATGGGCACTATTGTAAATGCTCCAAAACCTTTTGCGCTACAAACTGTATTATTCATCATCTACCCAGACATTAAAGCATAAATAGAACATCATGTGACTAATCTAAGTTACTGTATGTACCACAGAAAACAAATGTGTAAGTAGGAGCCAAAGAGGTATCAGTGGTAGGACAATGGGAATGTGGGATTAGAGTTAATACTGCCTAATACAGTCATTCTCAGCACTGTAGGAAATATAATCCCGTTAGTATATGTAGTAGCAGCAGCTTAGCAGAAGACTAATAGATGCAACATGTTTGTAAATACATTTCCTGCAATCTGGTCATCAGAAATTAATTCAGTGTTCATTGTTGTAATATATTCAGTACTTCATGGGTCCCCGGCCACCATGTGATAAAAGTGTAACCCAGTGCCTGGGTTATTCTTTGTGACTGGACAGCTATTGCCAATTCTTATCCAAGATAATATGGTTTGGTAATGCACACATCACTGTATAAATCTGCTGCACTTGAGCACTGCATTATAAAATTATTATTAATTGTATTATGAATTAAATTGGTGATCTTTGCCTTATTATACAAAACCACATGAAGCACATACCATAAACTCTAAGATGTGTTAATCTCAGCATTTTAGTAGGACAATTAGGAAAAAAATGCTAATGAGATTAAAAAAAAAAAAAAAAAAAGTATTGCACC
>OMLM01012441.1:0-20615 GCA_900302695.1 Helostoma temminkii
CAGACTTCAGTTCCAGGTTTAGAGCAGATACATGTGCGTGTTGTTCATATGTGTGTTTACATGTACTGTAGCTACACTATATTGCCAAAAGTATTCGCTCACCCTTCCAAATAATCGGAATCAGGTGTTTCAGTCACTTCCATGGCCACAGGTGTATAAAATCAAGCACCTAGGCATGCAGACTGTTTTTACAAACATTTGTGAAAGAATGGGTCGCTCTCAGGAGCTCAGTGAATTCCAGCGTGGAACTGTGACAGGATGCCACCTGTGCAACAAATCCAGTCGCGAAATTTCCTCATTCCTAAATATTCCACAGTCAACTGTCAGCTGTATTATAAGAACGTGGAAGCGTTTGGGAACGACAGCAACTCAGCCACGAAGTGGTAGGCCACATAAACTGACGGAGCGGGGTCAGCAGATGCTGAAGCGCACAGTGCAAAGAGGTCACCAACTTTCTGCAGAGTCAATCGCTACAGACCTCCAAACGTCATGTGGCCTTGAGCGAACACTTTTGGCAATACAGTGTATAACCGTACATGCTCCATGCACTTGGAGGAGTGTGTGTGTTTGCATGCACGCAAGTACTGAGAGTCTGAAGCCAGCTTCTGCAGAATGATACCCCGCCGTCTCAATCTCAGAGCAGACAGGACGCCTTTCTTTCATCTTTCTTAGATGTCTGTCAGGGGCTGAGGCTAAGCTGAACATCTCGTCTCTAACTCTAAGTAAACATGATACTTCAAGGGTTTTAATGGGCAGTGGAGGGTTCCTGTGAGGTTAAAAAACCCTTTGATTTAAATTTTCAGGTGCCAACAACAGTTCTTCAAACGTCAAAAGCATCTTGTGACTCAGTGATGTGTTAAATTGGTACAATCACTCACACACACTTAAAATTCTCTCCCCTATGGCATCTCTCCAAAGAAGCAATATTGGCTCTAATTAAGTCTTTCGTTTTAGGAGTGAAGTTAGTGGAAGGGACAAGGAGAAAAAGAGACAGGCAAGCAGATTTCTGGAAAGATTAAAAAGAGGTAATTCCAATTTAAATCCTCCAATCAATTCACAAGAGATGTTGTTTACTGAGTGCAATGAAGACGTGGTTGAAAAGAGAACAAGCATGTAACCGCTCCACCCTCCAAACTCTAATAGACTCCTCACATACACACATGGCACTTTCACTAGTTCAAATGTAAACATTTCTGCCAGCACCTGAGCAAGCAGCTTCCCTTTACTAAATAAAAAGTAGAATGAAAAGTGATGACAGGGTTTGAAGCAAAAAAACATAGCAGGCTTTCAGGTGATGTAACATGCCCTTTGGCAGTCACCGCACAGATCCTCAATCAGCTCTTGACAACAACCCCTGACTACAGCTAAATCTGGAAACAAATGCAGTTTATCAGACCGTTCACATCCCTTACGCTGCACACCAGAGAGCCTGCTGTTGTTTGCTGTCTACTTTTCATTTTTTCTGTTCTGATATTATTTGCTATATTTTGCTGAATGCTGAATCCCCATCCCCACACAATTTAAACTGACCCGCTAAACCATTGTTTGTAACCTACCATGTAGAGCACAAACCAAGTCCCTTGAAACTACCCATCTAGCCATTCCTGCGGCATTGTGGGGCTTAGCAAAAGTAAAAATTAATTTCATACAAGTAACACGCATCATGAGCAACATGGGGGGATCAATGTCTTGCCAAAGTTCAAGAGCCAGTGATTGAACCACTGACCCAATAAGTGGACAATCTGCTTAAGTTCTTGAGTCATAGGCAGCTGACTTAACTTCACAATAAACGTTTGATTGGTAGTGTATGCACATTTGCCAAACCAAATTTATTATCTTCTCTTGTAAAACCAAAAAGACTGTCTGCTGTCCAAACAACAATTTCTCCAAGGGGATCAATAAAGTATCAATTATTACTATTATTAAAGAGTTCTAATAAAACATAGATCTCACTTTAGTGTCACAAAGCTTTGCTCTCATGGGGAAATTAGCTTATAGGTTTTCCGCTACAACTGTAGTTCTCACCAACCATCAAGCACCAATATAACACAATGAGGTGAAAAAGCTATGCTTTATGAGAAGTGTATTTTTGGTTTGACAAGATATCTATATGTCTAATCAGTCACCTTATGTCTAGTGTACAGCCACTGCTGCCTGCCTTTATACAGGATCTTCCATCTCTGTCTCCCACACAGTAAATGTCTAAAACGTCTTCAGTAGGGTTATGAAGGGCTGTCACTCATTTCGATAAATAAAAGGAAAAAAAAATAGCATTGGAATAAGATCTCAAAATTTTACATTGCAACGTTGACATCTTGTAGTCTAATTCCACAATTCCTTATCAAATTAAGATTGTGCCATTTGTTCTTTGTGCCTCTAATGCTACAATTTCCACATTGTGAGGCAGCTACTTTTACAAAAACAGTCTAAACTTTATGTTATTGCTAGTGAATTCAAAATGTTTTATCAAAATATCAGATGGTTTGATGTTATGATTATCTGTTCAGTCCAGCATGCAGATAAGCATAATATCAAAAAATTTAAATTAAAGTTGAAATTTCAAATAAAAAAGTGACTAACCTGTGACACAGATGCTGCTTAAATGTATCCAGCTTTAATGATTCTAATGATCTATTAGAATCATTAATTAGATTCTAATGATCTATTAGAATCATTAACAACATAGATTCTAATGATTCTATGTTCTAGAACAGTGCTGTAGAACATAGAACATTTGCAATACATCAGAATATACTAAATCATTTATTAATGTCATACCACACCTGTAAGTCTAAGTCCATTTAATGTTTTTGTGGCATCACAAAACTGTGAAATGAAAATCTCAGATGCTGCCACACTGACAACCAAACTGAAACTGCAATCACAGTTCAGTAACAAGATGTCAAAGGTTATGCAACTCATCACAGAGCAGACAGTGTCAGCCAAGCATCTTACACTTTTTACTGGTATGGAATAGTTAGGTTGTCAGAGTTGTAGAGTAAGCAGCAGATTTGAAGACATAGTGCTGGACCCATATGATAGGTTTTCAATTTTTAATTTTGATATTTGGATATTCTTTTTTTTTTTTTTTTACTAAAATTAAAATATAAATAATGACTATATTTTAACTGCACCATTCAAATGTGAAAATACATCTCAACATGGCGCCTGACATGGCTCTCACTCACCGCAGTGAACATCACGCTGTGGCTGTTAAAGCGAAGCTCTGTAAGAACACTTTAAGCTGAACGATGACAAGACAAAAGCTAAATGCAGATTATGCCATTTGACACTGGCCTAGCACGGTAGCACAGTTAGCACGAATGGAAATGGAGCTGTATTTGAGACACATGACAAAAGTCTACATTGACCCCCATGCATGGTGGAAAGAAAACAGTGACTGCTACCCTAAAGTTGCAGTTGCTGTCATCCTGTGCAATTGCAAAACCACAAAAGAGATTTAATTACATAATTATGTACGTATGTGAATGTGACAACCTGCTCTGTGTTTGTGTGCAGTTTGCTTGTTATTTACGCCGCTAATAAGGAGATGGTGTGTGTGGTCATATGACCTTCAAGTGTGCAGTGGAGGCAATTTAGCTCCCACATGACTGCATTCAGCAACTATTTTCAAAAAGCAGCTAGCAGCAAAGCAACGTTTTGGCCAGGAATAACCTACTTTATGTGAGGCGAGTCACTAAAAAATGTCAAAGCTAAATGTAACATGACTATTTAGGTTTAATCTTGTTTTCTCAATAGATATTATTAGCCTATTTGGATTCACTCTATTGAAGAAATATTATTGAAATGAGTAGCTTGAAACCAAGCCAGTCTCATTATATCATTTATTATATTGCTCTGTACAATTGTTACTTCTATTCTGTTCTGTTATCTGTTTATTTAAACGTGCATGCTGTTACTAAAACTGTGCCAAAGGCAATAACTACAAAATTTTAGTTATTACTGTACAGCTCATTTTGTTCTGTGTTAGGGCATGATGCATGATGGTGAACATGTAACTGTGCCCAAAAATGCACCAGTGGAGCTGATCTATGCCTGCAGTGTTTGTCATTACTTACTCAGACAGCAGCAGTCCACCGTGAATTATAGTAGTGCTCTTTTTGGGACATTACATTCTTACTTTGGGATCTTTGTATTCTCAGTATTCTACTTGTACGTCTCCTGCTCCACATCAACTACCGCGGTCATCCTCAGAAACCACAATGTTTCCACAATCACTTGTCACACAGGATCTGGTAAGGCTACATGTGAAAATTACACGAAAACTTTATATTTGTTGGATTCCGGTTCCAAGGAGGCTACATCCCTGTTAATATTTTTCAACCATTGTTGAAATAATCAAGGGCATTTTCTAGAGACCAATCTTTAAAAATCTTTTTAAGTCTGCACAGAGTATGGTATGGTATTATGTGTCATAATTTTAGTTCCTAATTTATTTTATTAGAAAACTCAAGTCTAACCTCATCAGCCTTGTAGGGAGATAGCTTTGCTTTCTCTAGCCTGTGTAAACTATAAAGTCATTCATGTTCCCAGTGGATGCATGAATTGAGCTTAAAAGCTTCAGAATAATATAAAGATTGAAAAATACAACTATCTACACCATAACTAGCTAATTCTATGCATAATCCAACAAAAAAAGAATTCTCATGCCTTTTTTTTTCTAAACAACATTCCTGCACACACACTGCACAGTCAGCCAACAGGAAACAAACTGCACCTCTAATTGCTTACATAGCCCTTAAACACTGTAACACAAAACAGAAATAATTAGGGTTGCACTTTACACTAAATGAAATAAAATGGTGGCAAAACATGCTTTCTCAAAAAAAAAAAAAAAAGAGGAGCTCTGATTCCTCCTCCACAAGAGCTTTGTGACTACACTGCCCCTCTGACCCCAGCAAAACAATTAAAAAGCCCTTGGCATACAGAGAACCTCTAATGGGCCACATATGAGGCTGCTAATAAGACAGAGGTACGGGCACCTGCTGTGCACAGCCTACTAATTCTGGAGCCTCAACATAGTAGCGAAGGACAGGAAGGAAGTGACAGAGGGATGGTGGGGGGGGAAGATATCGGGAGGTAGGAAGACAGAAAGAGAGAGAGTGTGAAGCACAGCAGGGTGGAAATATCTGTGAGATGAGAGAGAAAAAGAAAGAAAGAAAGAAAGAAAGAAAGAAGGAAGGAGGGAGACATGCAATCAATGAGCTACAGGAAGAGAGATGGAATAAGGCAGAGAGACAGAGGGAGAGAGCATCATCCAACCAAGCTGCATCCTTCTCTAACAGTTAGGCTGTTGCATTTGTTTATCATCCGGCCTCGGCAGACTCCCCGCCTGTTCGTCAGATAAAACTAACTGCCAGTGCCACTGGAATTCATTATACACGGTGAGCCAACAGCTCGCTCACATAGGTCTAGAGAACAGAGAAGAGCAAAGCCAGAGAGTGGATGGCTTTTCTATCTGAAATTACAAGCATCCCTGTGCTTTTAATTTCTCCCTTTCTCATTTGAATAAAGAGGACCGATGCAGTAATTAACCAAGTATTAAAAAAGAAGAGCAGTGTGCAGTGAGGGAGGGAGAGGTGGAGGGAGAGAGAAGAAGCAGCAGCGGCAGAGTAGCAGAGATAGTAACTATAAGAAGGGAGAGAAAGAGGGGAGCTGCGGAGAATTAATAACAGGCCAGATCTCTCCAAGGCCTCCTTAATGGGCTGTGACAGGAATTTATTCACACTTAGACTGGTATTAAATCAAACGCAAGGCGAGTGGCAGTGGCAGGCTGCAGTAGAGGGTTGGGGCAGGGGTGCAGGTGTAGCAGAGAAAACAGCAGGGGTCTGCCTTGTTGCACAGGTCCAGCATTACAACCCCCTTCTATAGTCGAGGGTCATCTACAAGACCTTTGGAATAGATAGAAGGATGGAGAGATGTAGCGGGAGATGGAGGGATGTGTCAGGGAACAAACGATGAGTGATGTGCCAATGACAAGACAGCCTGTCCCACGGCCCAGATGGAATGATTATCAAGTAGTCTGGAGAGCCACTATGAATCATCCTTCCTCCATTCTGCAAAATGCACCGTCACTCAGCCAGACAGTCAGTCAATCAGTGAGCCAATCGGTCAGTCAGGCAGGCAGAAAGGAGGCCGATTCCCACTGACTTGGACAGCACTTGCCACAGACAGCTGGTGAAAATAGAAGCTGCACAAAACACAAAGCTCCATCCAAATCAGCGCTGAGTGAAAAATTCTGCTGGCAAATTTATTTGTCATATTCATTGTTTTCCTTCATTAATTGGCGTCTGGCCAGTAATGTAAGATATTCATTAGGGCCGTAATTTGTGGTCACTTGGGTGCCACAAAATTTGGTTATTTTATTGTAACAGAAACAGCGTGGATGACTGGGGACCACGAATTGATATGCACAATCACATTCTACGGCACCAAAGGTCTGCAGCACAGAGACTGAGCAATCCCAACCCATTAGGCTCCAATGAATTATGGCTAATGCATCTTAAACACTTATGCAAACACTGTTGACTTTCACACATGCTCAGATAAACTTGGCTTCTTCATACACACTCACTACATGCATGTGAGCGTGGGAGACATGACGTACAGTGCAAGAACTACTGCACACAGCCAGCATGGAGTACATCGTCGTATCACATTTACATTCAGACACTTGTACACTAGGGAACACATTATACACATTCAAAGACACTTAAATTCGAATATATTGTGTCACACACAGCATGCTTCTGCGTAACGACACTTGCGGAGAGTGATGAGTGCGATGCCTCCCTCCTCCTCCCCCTCCAACCCTGGACAGATTGCATCACCATCCATCAGCCAGACTCCAACAAACAGCAATTACCCCAATCGACAGATAACGAGAGCAAGGCTATCACTCACAGCCAGGACGCCCCATAAAGCAGCCAGACATTACCATGGAGGAGTCATTTATCTGCCTCTCCTCTAGCCATCCCCCTTCTACTACTACTCCACCCAAATCTGATCTTCTACAACCTGTTCAAAACAATCTGGTTTGAAGGGGCTTCAGGCTTCATCAGAAAAGAGGAAGGATGTGGATGTGGGGCTACAGGCATTGGGAAACTGGGCTGATGTGACAGCTAGTTCAATGGGCACTGCCTTTAGTTTTCATTTTCAGATTGCAAATAAAAACAGAACAAATTAACTTAAGTCAAGTTAAGTTAACTTAAGGTTAACCTAAAAAATCATGGTGGACACAAATAAATCTGCACAATGTGGAGACTAAAGACTGTAACAAAAATTAAACAAAATGCAACAAATGTCATATTTTATGTTAATTTTACTTTGAATCATGTATGGAAAAACTTTTTTGAAAGTATTTTTTTATAGTTTCTGGGCAATAAATGAAACATTTAATTAATGTCTAAAAATAATGAGAAGTGAGAGGAAGACAGCTGCTTACAGTTTGGCAAAGGCAGGAGGGAGGAGCTGAAGTGAAGGCCAAGAAAAGATGTGCACTAAGTGCAGACCCACCAATTAGAGGACATTGATGTTTGGGGTCAAAACATCTGAGACAAGTTGGACACCAGCTGATGACATCTTCTGCTGGCCAATGCTTCACTAATTATAAGGGTTAAAATCAACACTGTTAGATGAGTCCTCAGCAATTATATGCAAATTAATCATCGAGCCAATTAACTAAAATTTACTGGACAATTTTTACAATCAAATAACAACAAACGCAAAAATATTTGATTCCATCCCAATATTTGAGAATATTTGCCGCTTTTATTTCATGTCCATGACAAGATTTAATATCACTGAAAGTGCTGTTGCAAATGTCACCCTGGACTTTGGGATATGTTGATGGGCAATTTTCACTCTTTTATAAACAATCAGATTAATCTGTGATGATCTGATCTGTAATAAGGGGGAAAGTAATCCTGAAAGAAGCGCATGTTTATAATCATGTTTATCTTAATTCTGTGACAGTTGTGGTTGCAGCTTGTTCCACCAGCTTCTACCTGCCTATATTCAGAAAGTGGGAACAAAAGGTGACAAGCAGAGATGAAATGTCAATACATTTTTTCAGTTTGTAGTGAATACTAGGCTGCATACGAGGATTAGGTAGGAAGTGCATAGAATTTATATTTAGGGCAGGGCCAACACTTCTACTTTATATTATTCCCTCTTGTGAGAACAGAACACACACTTCAGTGGCTCTCTTCAGATCACTCTCTTCTGTCAAATGGTAACAAAAACTGTGTCTGTTCCAAGGTTTTTTCACTCCAAACACAGTGTACGAAAATCCCCATTCACGGATTCAATCCTCTTACCCTAGCCTCCTATCTCCCCTCCCTCAAAGATGCATTATACCATTGTTCATTATTTACAGCAGTGAGTGAATTTAAAGTTTGATAGAAGTAATCTTTTCTAAATTATCTATTTTCACTTCTTTTAAGGGGAAATATGAGGCTAGCAATCCTTAACCAGTGTGACATATCAGCTGGAGAGTCAGCAGCATGCTCGGACTTATCTTTTCGCTTATGCATCAATCTTCTCCCTCTCTCACCATTCTGTTACAGAAGTCATCCTATTTTCCTTGCTGCAGCTGAATTTCATCAGTCTTCTGTTATTCCCTTTGAAGAGCCTATCTGAATGGAAACGGCTTAACTCTGACAATCCACAGCTGTCTACACATCTATTAATCCATTCTTTCATCCATCTTCCTACCTGTACATCAGCAAACCCCACACTCAGCTCCTGCTTTATTTATTTCAAAGTGCATAAATGTTTTTTACTACTTTTATTTTGCTACCTGTTTGTTGCTCCAAGTGTTCTTTCGTCCTTTATCCTCCACTTCACACATCTACCCTCCCTGACAACACAGCTATCTGTCTGGTCATCCATCCATCCTCAAGCAGCTTTCCAGCAGTCCACACAGTCTCTCTTCCCACAGAAGCTTTCATCCATCTCTCTTTTCCCTTCTCTATCACAAATCTTTCCATCAGCCTTGTCATTACAACATTTCTGCCATTTAGTTCTCTTCCTACACTTTTCTTCCACTGCTTTGTATCCTCTTCTCACTTTCCTGCCACCTCAACCTCCTCACAATCACCCCCTCTCATCCAGAACTATCCGATCTGGCTGGAGTTACTGCAGCAGATGTAGCTCGGCCGCAAACATCTGCTTCCCCTGTGCCACTGCATCTCTACTCTGCTGATCAGGCTAACTGCTTTAACTCCCCAAAGCTTGTTGTCCTTACTGCTGCCTTAATGTGCAGCTGGGCACCCTGGGCAACATCACAGCTAAATATGTTGCAAACACATGAGGCATACACTATAAATCTGAGAGCTGGATTGAAAATGTGCGTAAGTTTAAGTTTTAGCCTTTGGGTCACAGTGAACAATATAACGGGAATAAAGCTTGATAAGAAAACTTTGAACTTCAATATATACGGTCAGGGATTTACATTGCTTGAAAAGGCATTAGCAGCCAATCACATGACAGAAACAAAGCTGACCATATGGACGACTTCTCAAAATAGACACTGTGCTCAAAACAACACATGCTAATAGATAGGTATTCAAAGTCAGATAGTCATAAAGCACCTGATCTTCACTACCTTAAAAATGAAGACCCACTGTGCAGATGCTGATGGTGTGTTACTTAAAGGTCCATTTGGCCACAAAGTGAATCAGGCAATCACAAACAGGGATAGATAACTTTAAAGTCACTAAACAGATGTATATACTGTCAGCTACAATATGCAAGTTCTGACGTTAGTACTAGCATGATGCAAGCACGAGACAAACCACTCTTCTCCCTTTCTTCTCAGTTTTTTGCCAACCCTTCATTATGTTTGTGTCAGCTAATGCAGGTGCTGAGATATTGCTAGCCTGAGAATCGGCCACAGTACTGTCTTCCTGGAGCTAAAACTACATTGAGTGAGGCAGAATTAGTAGTAGTAAGTGTGTTCACATATACACCGATCAAGCACAATGTTATGACCACCTGGACAATCTAATGTAATCAAATACAACAGCTCTGCCATGAATTCTACATTTACAAAGTTTAAATTTTTTGGTTAAGTTGAAACTGTAACTTTGAAACTTTGTTGTCTTCATGGCAGAGCTGTTGTATTGGACTGCATTAGATTGTACAGGTGGTCATAATGTTATGCCTGATCGGTGTATGACTGACAGCTGTCAACCCCTGCCCTTAATTTTGGTCTTCTCTGATTGTTCAGAAGAGCGAACCTCGGGAAATATAATTTTTTGCCATGATCTTCAATGAAAACGTGTCACTGGAGATTTGGACAGCAACTCTCCACATTAAAACATGCTTTTGAGCATATGTAAACTAAAAATATTTGGAAAAGTTAGGCTATATATTTTAACAAAACTTTAACAAAAGATCAGCAAGACAAGAGAAACATCACTGCAGTAAACCATAACACTGTGCCAACAGAAATTGTGGAGATTAAAAAAGCAATAAAAGCTTATTTTTTTGCCATGAGTGAGGATAAGTTTATCTTTTATATAATATATTTATTTAAAGAATACTCAGCAGTTACAATTTTTTGTAATCATTTAGATTCTGATCTAGAATTGAATACTGTGTGGAAAGTTTTGGAGCAAGGAAATGCAAAACATTGTTGCTATGTTTCAAGTTTACACAATTTTAATAAGACTCATAAATTCAAACCTAACCTTTGCTTACTTAACTTTATTTTCACCAAGCATGAAATAAAAGTTCCTGATATGGCTTGTCATTTAAAGTGTGTGGCCACCAGTGTGTCACATCCAATGGTACTGGTAGTTAAAGTACATTTAATTATCCTGTAAATCGAGACCAATCACAAAATATGTAAATATAAAAAAGCAGTCGGATATTATATTTATAGTGTCATTTGTGCATTTACATATGCAGAATATGTCCCTCTGCTGCATATACAGCACAGTACCAGGAGCTGATCTTGTATATTGCTCTGTGTCTTGCAGTATGTGAAGAATACTTGCCCTGAGCATAGCCTGTCTACTCATTCTCTATATACTTGGATCACTTTGCAAAACTCAATTTGCATGCTAATGCCTTGCATAAAGGGTAGGTCACATCACAAACAAGGTTATTTATCACTTACATACATAGGTCTCTAATAGGACAAAATCAAACTCATTTTCATGTCCAGTATTTTATGTACTGTCACTGAAACTAAGAGAAAAAAAAAACATGCAACACTGAAACCAAATTTCAGTTTTTCAGTCCAATATTGCATTGAAAGCACTGGAATAACCACTGTCATTTATCTACCACAATATCAGCAGGCTTTTATTGTGCTCTTCGTGGGGATGGAGGCTTTGTGTGAAAAGGAGATGCTGTTTGTTTTGGACAGGGCTGAGTGCAGTTGAGCGCAGGGTTCACTGCAATGTTTCACTGTAGTGTTAACATTTAAAAGCAGCCAGGGGAGCTGTGCTGAGCTCTTAAAAATAACCAATTCTCATCTCTGCCTTCAACACTCCTGACCTTGGACCATTATCATTGCAGCACACTCAGACGGCTTGGCATGCACAACCTGTACAGAGCCAGCACAATGCACATACAAAGAGAAGAAACAGAGAAGGGTTTCAGCCAGCTTACGCACACACAAAAAGCATGTGTGAAAGAAAATGCAAACACAATCTTGTCTCTCTGAAGAACAAAAGCTTTTTCTCTCACTCTCACTCAACACACACACGTATACAAACAAAACAAACCCACGACAGACTAGGCAAACTAAAAAGGCCCCTAAATAATTCATGATGTGTTTTACCTGAACCTTTGACATGCTCCACCGTCCATAACTACTCTACTGTGTGATATGAGAACTGCTGGAAGGTATTTTGTGTGGCTGCTGGCTGTTTACTTCTACGCTCTATGCTCATTCTGGGTTTCATCGACCCAAGGTTGATATTTGTACTCAGAGCTTTAATGTCATTTTGATGGGCCTGTTTCCCAGGAGGAGATTAAATGTAATCCTCGACTTGAATATAATCTATGATGGTAAATGCTAAAAGATCACAGGGCAGAGTTTGTTGGTGTTAAGACAGCCTGTGTTACATCCCAGTGGTCAGTTCAGCTCAGTTATGCGTGACTGTGACAAAAAACACTTATTTTTTGTTTAGCATCATTACATTTGGCTTTGTCTTGATAACGCTGAAATCTTCTGTCTTGCTCTGTCATCTGTCTAGTTGTTAATAAATGTGACGATAATTCCAGAAACCGGGGAAGTAAACACTCTGAACGTTTTCATAAACACAGTTACACCTGCAATACTTGATTTTATGGTGGACAAATACAGCAGACAGTTACATCATTACTTATTAAACAGTTACAAAGCAACACCCACTGGCAAATGTATCCACTCCTATTTTAGTTCTGATTCTGGTTTGAACAATTCCTGCTACTTGCACCACATGTTCACCAGCTACTGGGTAACTGACCTGTCTACAACTTCACTTTGGTTTTATATGATGTGTTCGGTGGGTTTTTCAGCTTTTTTCACTGCAAATATCTGCAAGGCATGGCCAAAATCAACATTAAAAAATTTATATGACAGCTTTGTCTCCCTCTTTCTGCACCTTTCTGCCCAACTGGCCCAACAAACCTGTCAACAGTTTTGCCTGGTTGTTCTGGTTCTTGTTGTTGTTATTTTTGTTGTTATTGTTGTTAGTGTTCTGGTTGTTCTTGTTGTTGTTGTTGTTCTCATTGTTCTCAGCCCAACCTAAGCCTGGATCTGCTGGAGGTTTCTTCTGTTAAAGAGAGTTTTTCCTCTCCACTGTCACCTAGTGCTTAAGTTGGATTTGTTGGGTTTTCTATATAATTCTATAGTATTGTATTGTTATATTAAATATATTAAGGTCTTAAACCTTGAATTGGAAAGGGCCTTGAGATGACTTTATTTTGGAACTATATACACTGCTCAAAAAATAAAGTGAACACATAATCATTCCAATGTAAGTCCAAGTCCATCTCACTTCTGAAGTAGCACTTCTGATTTGGAATCAATTTCACCTGCTGTTGTGAAAATGGAACAAACAGGTGGAAATTAGAGGCAATTGGTAAGACAACCCCCTTCAGTGCCTGCATGATGAAGGCACTGATGCTATGGACTGGCCTGCCCATTCCCCAGACCTGATTCCAATCGAGCACCTCTCGTAGCATTCCATCCACTGATGCCACGTCACACCACAGACTGTCCAGGAGTTGACTGATGCCCTGATCCAGGTCTGGGAGGAGATCCCTCAGGAGAATATCCTTCATCTCATCAGGAGCATGCCCAGACATTGTAGGAGTGCATACACGCATGTGGAGGCCACACACACTACTGAGCCTCATTTTTATTTGTCTTAGGGAATTTCCACAGAAGTTGGATCAGCCTGTGAAGATTTCATTCATCAAGATCTAGGATGTGTTATTTAACTGTTCCCTTTATTTTTTGAGCAGTGTAAATAAATGGAATTTAATTAAATTGGAACTAAACACTAGTTGAAACTAGGTAAAACCAAATTTAAAGGTTATAATTGACTTTAGGTCTGCGAGGAAATTATGTGTGCATGGAACCTTAAGTTACTATTTGTAATTTTACTCTTTTATAACAGCCAGAATGTTATGTTACTGAACATTTCCTATCACTGATGCATGATATTAAAAGCAGTCAACACATGGCATGGCTTTAATTGAGAATCGTTCACAGGAAAAGTAATCGGGAGCTTGGCAGAGAAGTGAAGAAGCAAGTAAAGGCAGGATGAAGTGGGTGGAGAAGAGTGTCAGGAGTGATCTGTGATAGCAGCGTATCTGCAAGAGTGAAAGGGAAGGTTTACAAGACAGTAGTGAGGCCAGCTAAGTTGTATGGACTGGAGGCACTGAGGCTGACAAAAAGACAGGAGGCAGAGCTAGAGGTGGCAGAGTTGAAGATGCTGAGATCTTCATTGGGAGTGACAAAGATGGACAGGATTAGAAATGTGTATATTAGTGGTGTAGAGAAGGGATGTGGAGTATATCAAGAGAAGAATGCTGAGGATGAAGCTGCTAGACAGTAGGAGAAGAGGAATGCCAAAGAGAAGGTTCATGGGCATGGTGAAGGAGAGAGGTGAGAGGAGGGCCTGACAGAGGAAGACGCAAAGAAAAGAGTGACATAGAGATGGATGATCCGCTGTGGCGACCCCTAAAAAAGGGAGCAGCCAAAAGCAGAAGATGACTCACAGGAAACACAGTGTATCAGTCCCCTAGGTAGGGCTGTATCATCTGACAATATATGTTGTATGACAACAGAAAAATATCTATCATTAGATATAATGCTCTGTCATTTATTTTTGCTTTGTCTGCAACCTTGCCTGTCAGGGATGGGGCAAAGAAAGACATGGACCAAACAAGACAAAACGAGCAGTTGTTGGGTAGACATGGTTCGGGAATAAAAGGTCTTGACCAGAAACACAAATTGATTGACCACAGTTAATTTTGTCTCAGACTAGTCCACACAACAGATTCAAACACCACTAACCTAACTACCACAAATGCCAGACTGAGACACAGCAATAGGCTTTTTGCTCTGGAGATACCATAATCATGAAGATGGAAGGAGATATGAGCTACCATTGTAGCTTACATCTGCGCGGTTTATGTGAGTTAGTGATAACACTTGGTAATTTCATTAAATGTATCTATCTACTATCACTGTAACTTATTGCAGATTATTTCACAGCCTTTTCCAGAAAAAAACTTTTATATTTTATTATGCTTAATTAATGTCTGACGTACCATGTTTTTATGCACGTCCATGCTCACGCTTTACCTTGTTTGTCTGTAGCATTGGACTAACCCTTGACTCAGACTTAAATCTTCCTTCAACAACCACTCAGACTTTGACTGACAACATGACATGTCAGACTCAATAAAAGCTCTCATCTCTGTACTTCAGAGTGTCATAGAGCAGCACTGTATCTGTGCTGGCCAAATACACATAAGCTTAACTGACAGATTATAAATATGAAAAAGCTCTTAGTCGTGTTTGATGTCTGACCTCACTCACAATATATGAAAGGAAATCAAGCTTGTGTCTTGCTCACATCAGCTCATTGTAGCCCATCGTCACCTTGTATCTCTTTGACATTTGAAATACGTTTATGTATTATATAGCTCATCATGTTATAAACTGTAGCTATTACACTGCAGTCTATCTTTTTATACATGCTAGGAAATCAAAACATTCATTAAAACCATTTCAAGAATATGTGTTCAGTGGCATAAGCCAAAAATGTTTGAATCCTCCAAGTAAAGCACAGTTAGCTACTACTAGATCATGACCAGGGCTGGGACTTAAATGAACAGGTAAACTGAGAGTGTTTTCACACCTTAGTGAGTTTTTTCTGGTCTAAATCACTTAGTTCAATTTCTTTTCACACAGAGAATTATTCAAGCACACCAAAATGCATCACTTCACATTGTCACTAGAAGAAGGTCCTCTCCGCTTATTAGTGAGATGTGTCTGCTGCAGAACAAAATCATCTCCGTGGTGATTTTTTATTATATATTCATTTACGTTGTCATCGAACCAAATGTCTATGAGGCACTGAATGTACTCATGACTTAGTGTTTGTCCCTGATTCATCCTTCACTATGTTAAGGGAGTACAAACGAAAGAAATTACAATCTACAGATAATCCAATGTGTGATTCATACCTTTTCAGGTTCAGTATGTTTTCTCACCAGAGGGAATGCACCAGAGTTTGTTAAATGATTTGGATCCACACCACCTTACTCTGAGCTGTGGCTGTTTTGGGTTGCACCCGAGTGTTCACACTAGACAAAATGAACTGCACCAAGGTTTAAACGGACTAAAGCCTGTAAGTGTGAAAGCAGTCTGAGGGCTTTACCTTCAGACATCAAGCTCAGTTCTGTTTAACACAAATGTCCAATATAACGCCCTATCATTGCTGCCATAAAACCAATCTAGATGTGGATCTTACACGTCATCTTTTTCGCACTTGGTATACACACTTTGCTTGGGGCAGAAACATGACAAGGTCAATCCACAGTTTTTTATTAGTTATTTAAGTTTACTGTAACACTCTCTGCCTCAAACGGTCCCAGTGTGAGCTGGAAGCTGTTGTTCAATATAAGGCTAAAACTATAAATTCTCCAGCTGTGTGTTCCACCTAGAGATTTTGTCATTTAAATCAAACAGAATCAGTGGTGAAGAACAAACTTCACAAACTTAGCTCATTATAAAGATTATGGATACAACTTTAACTGTACAACTAAATGGCTTGTATCAAAAGTCTCACTTTTTATTTACAATACTACAAATGGTTAAGAGTAAAGTCTGTAAGCGGTCCACTGTTTCATCACCAGATGTGAATGTAAACTCGAACAATCAACAGAAAGTGTTTTTTTAACACACTGGCAAAAGATCTCTTGGAAAAGACTTTGGAAAAGGTTTTTATATCTCATTACACACACACTCTCCAGCTGTCTCCCCTATCAACTAGTCCACAGGTAATGTACCCAAACTCCACAACACTCAGGAGGTCCTTGAACCAGGTCCATGAAAATTCAGAGCTTTATGCTTAATTAGTAGGTTTTGCGCGGGCAACGATGACACTAGTCACCATTTTGGCTCTAAAAATAGAGTCCGAGTCAGACCAAGACAAAATTGATATAATGATTACCCAGAACATGGAAGATAACCTGCTCTGTATAATTAGAACAGTAGATAAAAATTCAATAGCTCTGATGAGCTGCGTCAACCCATACCCTATTTGTCAAAATGTTGTTTAGGTTACAAATTCATTACAAACAAAAAAAATACTGATTGGTTAATTTTGGTTATTTTCTCTTGCACTAGAATGGAATCCATACTTCACATTACAGATTATTATGCAGAGCTTAAAATGATCAACGACATGAATCTACTGCCTAGACAATTTTCTGAAATGCTGTACTGATGAATTGCATTTCGAAGTACCCTCATGTCCGCCTACAAACTATCAGAGGACAATAAAGCTTATCAAGTGTAGCCTCATAATTTGTTTTCAATCATCCTCCCTTTTACAACCTGGATAGCTGTTGCTCAAATAATGGAAAGTCCCCATTAAAGCTTCCTGTTAACGATGATGAGTAAAGTTACAAATTAGTCCAGGTGTTTTCCTTAAAGCACAGGTAGGTGTGATTTGGCATGAATCTCAGCTGTCAAGTGAAACTTTGCTGATCTTACATAATACCATGTTAATCTGTGATTGAAATTCATGATCTCACTTTTTGAACCTTTTTATTTTTCCATTGTTGTTTTATTACCCCCTCCTTCTTGTTTCATTACCACCGGCTTGGACTCAAACCTATGACGGTGCTGTGCAGCTGAGACACAGAACACAATACCTTGCTAACCTCCAGGATTTCTCTTCTCTCTTCGGTCGCAGGGCGGCTCTGACCTGCTGAACGATCCTCATGTTTGAAGCCGTCATCCTCCACAAAGGGTATCAGTTGCTGGAAGTGACAACAAACAAAAATCAGACTCTTTTATTTACTGTCAGTGAGACAATTGTAAAATTATCACTTTCAAAACAATAACAAACAATAATAATCATAAGTCATTATTACAATCTACTTTTTTGCCTGTTAACTATTAACTTTTTTCCTCTTACTCAGTTCATGATCTAAAGATACTACAAATACTGCACTGGATATCCACCTTTTCAACAGTAGATCTATATGCCTGTATATTCCTGCTGAGTGGCATTTAAAAGTTAGAATTAAGTGCATAAGGGCAATCTGTCTTCTATGAGTCCTGTCCCATTCTCAAGATATCTCTGTGCAGTCTTGTAATCATATTCCCATGAAGCTCTGTAAATGGGGAAACTGTGTAAGCTCTCGAACGCAGACTGAGACTCGCTCACCTCTCGTCAATGTGGAGAGAGAGACAGAGAGAGAAAGTGAGTGGGAAATTAATTCATTTTTAAACGCTCTGTGTGCTTGACCTTGTATGCTTGACACTACAGTGAGGCTGATGTGCAAGAGCCTTCAGGCGAGGCGGTGTTCCTGGGAGATGACAGGGTCACTGCCCGCTGCTTTACATCGCACTGCCCCCTAGTGGTCACCTCATGGAGGAGGGGCGCCGGAGGCTTGCTGCAATCACGCGTATGTGAATGTCATGAGTTCCTGGTATGAAGCATAGCTAGGACATAAAGGACCTACACTGAGAATTTGTGGTTGGTGCTACTGCACAGCATTTCAAGAAAATACGTTAACATAAAGTCAGTTTTATAGGTCTGATACTCTGAACCATCTAATTTTCAGACATATAACACCAAGTTTAATGGTTTTCAATTAAAGCGATGTAGATACTGTGTGAATCCATTAGCTTGTTAAACTTGAGGCAATAAGATCCTGTTGCGTGAAAAAACAAACTCCAAGGTTTCCTTTGCAAAATAAAAACTTTCATACCAGACAAGATCACAAACACAGATTAGTTGGGATACTCTCTAAACAGCCAGAGACCAATAAAAATCCATATACTGAGAAAACACACCTTACTCCAATAATAACTTGGCATAATGCTAATCTAAATTGTGCAGTCTTTGAGGTCATTCTGCTTGAGTACAGCATTTGACCTAAGGTTGAGCAGCTGTAGGCCCTGCGGACAGTAGATGATAATTCTAGAAAGCTGTTTCGTCTGGAAGCAATGACTGAGTAGTGTATGGTTGGAGTTAGCCAATGTCAAGACTAGCATGAAAAAAAATAAAGAATAAAATAGGCTGACAGATGAAGAGAGAGGAAAAGACTGAGAGCTGTAGCTAGGCTACGAAAGAACAGATTTTATGAGGGGGATGGATGGGAAAATAATAAGAAAAAAGAAACAAAAAGACATGAATGTGTCAGAATGATGTAATCTGGAAAACGTTCTGTGCTCCTGTCAGTTTCCAGGCTGAGCTCCAGGCCAAAATGTAAACTTTGACTCTTGGAGGGAGAAAAGACAGCAAGAACATGTGCAGGATATTACAGCAGACAAACTATGAGCTTGTCTCTGGCTCAAGCAAAGTTTAAGTAAGAAAAGTTTTTTCATTAGATAATTTCAGACCAAAGCCTGACATATCGAATTTTAAAGGTAGTGGGCTGATTTTGGCAGCTTGTGGGGGAAATTTTAAATGTGCTGACTAGGGTGGGAAAGATGGATGGAGAGCGAGTGTGTGTGAGAGAGCACGTGTAGCCATGCAGTATATGTGTGTAAGTGTGCCTGTGTGAGTCATAACCCCTGCTTCTTCCACAAAAAGATGGATGTGGTTTCCTGCCTGACAGAGAAGAATGGGCTAATGAAGTTCTCCAGGTTGTCTTGCTGAGACATGAGGAAAAGGGTAGAAAAAGACAAAATAATAAGAAAATAGTGGGGTAACCATGTAAGGAGAGAGGGAAATTAAATGGCAAGTCTGTACACTGCAGGAAATGACAAGAGGGGAGGAAGAATTGGACAACAGAGAAGGGGGATTAGATGAGAAGTAGAGGAGAAAGCTGGAGAGAAAGAGAGGGAATCAAAGCCAATGTGAACAAACTGTCCGAGCAAAGGAAGGACAGAGAAAGAAACAGAGTGCCAATATAGAACCAGCTACAAGAGAGAAAGAGAGAAGATGAACGGAGGAAAAAGAGACATAAACAGAGGAGAAAAGAAACAGAAAGAGGGAGAAAGTATGAAAGTGTTTGAGGACATAAAAGGAGGAAAAAGCTGCAACAAACAACAGCTGGAAAGAAAGAGGGGAAAATGCTGACATGTGCCTTTGGTCCAGCTGTTCATTAAATGGGTCTGTTGCTAATTAGGCTGCGATGAGGTCATAATGCCCGAGTCATTCATTCCACTTCCTGTTTCAGGCAGCCAATAGTGAGCAGCTGTCAGACGAGCACCTGAATTCTCCGGGATGATAAATGGCATGCATGCTGGGGCCAAAATCAACAACCCTCAGCCCCAGACAAACATGGTGAGCTGAGCTATTGGTTGGTCAGCACTGGGCTTGGTCTCAGCCTCAAGGGGAAATGAATAAACATTTAAATAAGGTAGAAAGAAAAGGGAAGAAAACAGCTAGGTGGCCAGTGAGGGTTTACACTGCAACAACAAAGGAAAATGTCAAATTGAACCCTGCATAGACTTTGATTTTAGGGGCAGAACTGCAGACGAGTCATTTTGAACAACCAATGAGCAGAGCATTTGAAATGCTGCTGAGCAACTGTATTATTCAATACGGAAAATGTACACAATGGCAGCCATCACAAATTTGTTCCAATTTAAGACTGGTCTCCTCCCACCTCCTGCTTTTTTCTCAGTAGGAGTCTGGTGAGAGAGATTAGCTCCGAGCCAATCTGCAGAAATTGGGAAGGGACTGCCGCAGTCATAAATCCAATCAAATAGTGGTGGATGGCCTCACTGTAGCTCTGCATGGAGTCTCGTGCTTGCCCAGCCAGTGCATGTGTGTCTGCGTAACTGCACATGTGTGGAAAAAAAGGTCTATGTGACATGCTACAGTGCACCACATGCGTCTAGTTTGTATTCTCTGGCATACAATTGTGCTTGTGCATTTGTATTTCTATGT
>OMLM01012441.1:24773-38364 GCA_900302695.1 Helostoma temminkii
TATTCACCAGCCACTGGACTCATTTTTCCAAATATCAAGTGTGTTTTTAAGATCTTTTGTGTTGTTTCAGAAACTGGCCTACATTTAAACAGCAAAGAGGACTTCAGGCACGTTTTTACAAACTTATTTTTACATCTATGCACCACTTTCAATTATTTAACTAATTATATTGTCTATACCTGCTACAGGCTACAGTTCAGCTTCAAATTCTGCAGAAATATGCATTTTGAGCAGCAAATATTTTGTTAATAACAAAATGAAAACTGGTTCTCAATAAACTTTATACTTTCCACTGTCCCTATTGGACAGCAGCGTATGCTAAAGATTAAGTCTCATCCATTTAGTATTTAGTGTGCCTTCCGTGTAAAAACCACATCCAAAACATTCTTTGACTGACAGTTGTTGCTTCATGCTATTATATAGATAAAGTTTTCTACGTTATCTTCTGGCCTTTTTATGATTATATTCACTTTTGTAGCCTTTGTGTAAATTTGTTTAGCAAGTTGCAGGTTTTTGTGTATTGTAAGTGGAAAATGTGGGAAATATGAATAAGACAGTGCCAAGCAGAAAAGTGAAGAGGGAGTACAGTCATATTTTCATTGGCTATCCCTTCTAACTTTTTTTTACTAGACACAACAGATTGACATTAATGGGGACAGAAACAGAGTGAGACAGACCTGCATGTTCCTGAGGAGTTGGAATATCTCCATGGTCCTGAGGACAATGTCTTGGACCGTCTCTTGGCCAATGCGACACAGTGAGGCCGTGTTGACATCACGAGCTGCCTGAGCCTGCTGCTGTTGCTGCTGCGGCGGCGGCTGCCCGCCAAAAGGTGATACTAGGGGAGGGGTTGTCATGGAGACAGCGAGTGAAGATGATGGAGGAGGTGGTCTAGGTCCAGGTTATTCTACACCAGCACGCCCTTAACATGCCTGGATAACGTGTTTGAGAGGAGTAGGAGGGAAAGTGGAAACATAGTAAACAGTTAATGGAAACCCATTAGTTTGCTTGCTCTGTAAAACATCAGAAAATAGTTAAAAACTAACATAAAAGAACTTTTTGTATCCAACCAATGGTCCAGTTTACAAAAATATTGGCTTTACTGTTCAGGAAATAATTAGCAGATTCTGTAGATGGTGAAACAATCAAATGTCATCAAATTTTTTATCTTGTGTTTTTGCACTTGCTCCGTGATGACTGGAAAACTTCAGTAGAACTGATGTCTGAGGATACACATATAAAGTATATATGTAGTTGTACGTAATAATGTTCAGTACAACTGATTCATCAGCCAGAAAGTACAGCGAGGCTCCTTATAATCTGCACAGCTGTCACTAAAAGCTGCAAGGCTACATAGATTCAACACTGTTAAAGCAGCTGTGCTAACCTCATTAGGTTGTCTTCCGACGTCTCGGACAAAGTTTAACGTGCCTAAACTCCTATAAGCCTGCTGGATGTTACCCTGCACCCTTAACACCACACCCAAACACATACAGTCAAATAACGGGTTAATCAGCTAACATGTAGAAGTGGAGTGTCACCATAGCTAAGTGGACAGTCACACCACACGACACTTTCTTCCTCTCGGCATACGTTTGGTGTCATTTGGTGCTCCTTGGGAGATTCACATCGCGGTGACTGTTGATATTTATATAATATCACATTAGACGGCGTGTACTGTTACCTGGGTGGTGGTAATGTGTCTGTTTTGTTGACAAGTCTAATCCACTGCCCTGCTCCTAGAAGCTCTGCTGACTGAACTATCGCGAGAGTTTGTTGTCTTCGCACCGTAAGTTGCGGAATAGAAGCGCCACCTGATATTTTATTTTTTGAATCAATTTGATGTTATCTTTACTGGAGGTTGATATTACAATCCACATAAACTGAAATGCATATCCTTGGCATTAAAAGAAACCCGTTTTAATTTTTAAATGTCCTCCCTCACTCCAGATGTACAGAAAGTCATGAGAACATTACGGTAAGCCAAGGCGCACTACAAAATGATCAGGCTATTTAGGGTAACAGCGCCATGTGGTGGTCTACTCTTACATACCAACTCACATGCAGCTTGACTTAAGAGCCCCCGGGCTATTCTACAGCAGATGATTGCTTCTCATGGGTCATTATAACTTTTTTAGTAAGCGTAATTCAATTTTATTCCATAGCTGTGGATGTTGTCTGTTCTGAGTCAAATTAAGTCCTTAAATGCACCCATCCATCCATTACTTACACTGTACAGCTGTGCTTGAATTATTTTGTGAGCTATCAGAATTCAAATTAATTTGAAATAGGTGTCTACACACCGCTGCTTTAAGAATTACTGCTCTAACTTGCAGAGTCTGGAAATGAGGACTTTATTGAAAAAGTAAAGGCTTTGCCTTCAGGCTTGAGTGAGGCTAAAAAAGTAGATTAGGATGCCTATTACTTAATTTACATTATTCATTCCAGGTTGCGGTTACAGTCTGGATTTCAGTTTTCTTTTATCTAGAACATATTTTGTGTGATAATAACCTGGAGTCATTTATTTCCCCTTATTGTGTTTCTCTCAAACCACCTTATCTGCAACACTGATATGGAAGCTAAAACCATTGTGTCAAGTTCACTTGACTGCCCACAACTTCCTAATTGCAGAAGAAGTGCTGGTTAGCTTGCCAGGATGAATGAGCGTTACTCTCAGAATCCCCATCTGCTGCCGTGAGGCCAGACCAAGTGAGGCGTGCCTTTTGGAAATGAGTTTCTCCATGATCATCCAGCCTGTCTTCTTGTGTTTAATTGGGATGTGGGGGTAGTGATGGTAAGTTGGTGGAAGCAGGTAGTGTGATGAATATGCTCTCCTTTCTCTTATATATTATAAGAAAAAGCTTTTAAAATAACTATGTTTGTTCACATATGAACAGAAAACGTTGGTATATGCAAACGTATGTGTGTGTGTGTGTGTGTGAGTGTGTTTTTCATGGAGACAGGGCTAAAAGGGCTGGAGTCTGCGGGTAATTAGCTACCTGAAAGCCCATCTATCATCACTTATCAAAGTGAATAGAGAAATAACAGAAGGTATTGATCACATCAGGGCAAGCTGATAGAAAATGCATTGATTCCAAATGGCTTTTTGATGTTAATGTAATCAAACCGGATTGAGACAAACCATTCCTATAAATATCAAAGACCTTCATTCATCACACGGTAGCGTTATCAGAGATCTTTCTTACTTTGCCTGACTTTATGAGGTTAAACAGCCGCAAATCTTAATGGCGAACAGCTGGAAGAATATTCAGATTAATTATTGAACAAATAGAGCGTGCTGTGTGTCTCAAGCAGCTAACTGTATGCCTCGCACTGTTGCATGTAATTGAGGCCTCTGGCCTGAAAAGCATAAGGCAGCACAGATTACCTTAAAACTGATGGCGCGGTCATCATAGTGCATCATCTCACCAGTCCTGCAGGAGCTTGAACTTTAAATATGAGAGGACGAGACAGCAGGGATAGGAGAAAGGAGGATGAAGAGATAGTAAATGCAGAAACGGAAAGGAAACCTGAAAAATGAGACGTTGGAACACAAACCAGGCTATAATTATTAGCTCAGGGGGTATCAAGTCTAAAACGGATTATCTAGGCACCTAGTGCATTACTCATGTCTTAATTAAATACACACTGATCTGGTCCCTTCAGGGCTAAGTTCAGAGGAGGGAGTACAATGGCCTGCTCTGAAGGCAGCGGCATCTAAAGTCCAATAAACCGCTCACAGCAAATTCCACTTACAAAAGCCTCTGGACCTAAGAATGAGATTAGAAAAGCTGACGGTATCCAATATATGAAATGTGAGCATTAAGGGTGTACTTGTGCACTGTATAAGTGCATGTGTGGAGATAGTATGCCAATCAACAATTACTATTACCATTTGTTGTGCTACATAAGTCATATTGCTCTTAAATACATACCAGTATATATGTACCTTTAGACAGTACTATTAGGTTAAATTAAAATGTGTCATGCTGAGTAATTTAAAACACTGTATTATCAAACTTTCTCAATCCCAATTAAATGTCTATGCATATTTTAATATAGTGCATATTTACTAGCAACAATTATTTTTGTAGTGATTGATGATGAATAATAGTTACCCCACTGTATATCCCACTGCTGGGTATTCTGGGTATTATGAGTTTATCAAATCTGCCAAAATTAGTGGCAGAAAAGCACCAGAATTAAATGACACAATTAGGCAAACACCTAATTGAGCTATGGCTCCTGCTGCAGTGTGATGATCATTAATACCAGTGAACAAACACTGTGTAGGGTGCCAGTAGATCATAAACCCACACTGTGCAGCCGACCTTTGTTCCTGAGAACTGTTTTAAATGCTGCTTGGGTTCCCACAGTTCAGAGACACCTTGTGAAAATACTGAAAGAATTGAACCACAAGAAATATTGAATGCAGCCGTAAAAACATAAAGTCCTGGGTTTAAACATGTCATTCACTTTAAACACCGTATAACATTAACGTGCTGCGCCAAGCTAATACAGATTTCATACTGTATTTCTGACACTCAAACCAAATGCTTTGAACAGGTTAAAAGCTAAAGTGGATAATGGTTTAAATATAAATCTTTGTAAAAAAAAATGTGAATGCTGAGTAAATAGTTGGACAATTATAGGACGTACAGAAATCTTAATATAGTCAGTGTTGTCAAAATATGTGCCTTAGATGTGCATATTTTCAAAATAAAATACCCACAGTTAGTGGGCACCAGCCAGCAGTGTGTCATTTAATGATTAATGATGCCCTTGACCGTGCTACTGTAGCTCAGGACACCCATGGCCCTCGATGCAGGAAACAGGAGGCCAGAGCAAGGTCAAACTCAAATGAGCCATAAACACTTCAGTGTCACTAAGATGTCAGTGCCCCCCAGTGACCCTGGATGGCCACCCACGTGCATTAGAACTCACACAAACTGGTGCAAGGTCGAGAAAGCGAAGGGCTGTTAATGGGGATCGACATGGCCCCGAAGACAGTGGATCCATTTTTACGCTTGTTGCCCAGCAACAGAGGAGCTGTATTGGCAGTAAGGGGTTAAATGGATAGTGTGCTTAGCCACAAAGGATTTTATGACACTGTAAATCAAACTTTGAAAGCAAAACTCATAAGAGAGTATTTGAAAAAGACATATTTTATTGAATAATTCATCTCAGCGGGTACCTTACAAAAGCAGTGAAAAGACATTTTGATTGTTTAAAAATACACTTGATTCCTTGCACATACAGTGCTGGTGGTATTATAGCCCATGCCTAGAAATATTCTTTGGTCTATATTTATATGTGTCAGACCATGTGCAAATAGATGTGGCTGTATCCTGTCTTATGTTGATACAGTAGGTTAATGCTCAAACAGAACTTTAGCACCAGACTGAATGATTCACATAAATTCACAAGGATAGAAGTATAAAGTAAGTATGAGTATAACTAGATAAGTCAACAAATCAATCATTACATGTATTGATTCAGAAAAGATGAACAGTGGTTTCAATTTTAATATGAAAACATATTTTATAAATGCAATCATGAATATTGAGTTATAAACAAGTTAAAACTTCACACAGGAGGGGATTGGGGAAGGAGATGTTCCCCTAAAATCACTTGCATTCTGAGACTGCCTGACATTCATGAAGACACATTTCAATGTCAACACAAAGGCACTTTGTGGCGTCACAGTAAAACACAAAATCCTCAGTGTCCAATGAACTAAATACTGTTATCACCACAGGTTAAAACAGCTACAGACGGTAGCTTGACCTTACCCTGCTGCACTCATATCATGTTTTGAGCAGGTTCCTACATCTTGGGGTCTTCACACAGAGTACATCCAGGCTTCAAGTCGGCCTCTCTCTCCATCTGAATGGTAACAGAGTGGAAGTTGTAGGAGGAGAAACAAGCCTGGGTCATTTCTCTTAGGACGGTCTGAGCATCAACTGAGTCATCTGTAGAGGAAAGAGGGCGACAAAGGAAAAGACGTGTTTATACTAAGTGTGTCTTAAAAAACCAGTGTCAGCAGCACTTTAGGTTTTGGCAAAGAAGATATGAAAAAAGTCCTAAGCCAGGCTAGCAGTGTAAGACTAACTTAAGCTTAGTTTTGCTACTTGTAACAAGTGCAACAGGTGTTAAAGCATAAAAGGTTAACTTTATATTTTAATGGAGTTGCTTTACATGCATATGGACGAAAAGGATCTTGACATTGCCACTATTATTCGCCACAAGTCAAAGAGTTGATAGTTTTTCATTCATGCATTTTCGTCTCACCTATGGCTACGTGTGCAGACAACATAACCTGGTTCATTGTGAGGGCCCAGATGTGAAGGTTGTGGACCGCTGTGACCCCCTTCACTTCAAGCAGACCATCCCGCACCTCACTGTACTTCACACCTGATGGAGTACCTAAGTCATGGACAGAAAAGAAAAAGCGACAAACAAATAGTAAGCACAAGCCTGTGAGATAATGACTGGGTCAAATATGACAAATGCATTGGCACTTTTTGGCTCAGGAATAATAGCCCCACCTTCCATAAGGACTATAATGATGTCTTTCATGATGGTGAAAGTTGTGCACAGCACCAAAATGGAGAATAGGAAAGTGCAGATGGGGTCAGCCATCTTATATTCTGGCTGAAAAACAAAACAATATAGATAATTAGTACTATCAGATATACTTATCTGCAAAGTCAGTGGAGTATATTCATCCAAATATCCTAAAAAGTGATGGTTTCTAGGAAGACGTGCTGCAGTAACTGTACAACATTAAGAATCACAGCTACAGCCTTGTGTTGTTCGACATTCCTCAGGGGTGTGTGTTTTTAACTCTGAGAATACCAAGCAAGGGAAGATAAAAAAGATTTAGAAATTCATAAATAAGAGCTACTGTACTGGATGCTGCAGTAGCCACATGCTGACTACAAAAAGCTCAAGCAGCGAACACGATTGCACAGGGACTGCAGATGAAATTTAACTTTATACGCTCAATCTGTTTAGGGCTGTCCATTGTCTCAAATAGAATAAAAAAGATTGTTTAAGTTAATTATTCTTGCAGATAAGATCCCTTATTGGTTAACTCTATCATAAGATAAGTTTGTCATTAAATGATCCAGATGTTTTTACATATACTGGTTTTATTACACTTTAATCTAGTTGTCATTTATTAAAAATGTTGTAAATTGGTAAATTGACTTATTACTTCAGTAGGAAAAGACTATAAAAGTTAATGTTCCCCCAGCCATTTATCATTTGCCTTCACCACATCTGGATAAACTAAAGTCTCACCTCTTTCTTGACAAGTACCTACTACTTTCCTCCCCTCCTTGCATGGTTTATATCCTCCCTTAGGTTTTTACAGCCTGTGTGCACACCTAGACAGACCTTGAAATCTTGCTAACCTTGAAAAATATAATGATGGCGCTGACAAGCACGCTGAGGCTCTGGAGAAGATCTCCCACCACGTGGACAAAGGCCGCTCTCACACTGGCATTGGCCTGCTCAGCCCTCCGCCCTGACAGGAGAAAAATACCAGGACATTAAAGCTAATTATGCACTAGATTATAATTCATTATATATTCTATTATAATGTCACTATAATGGATTGTAATGCCCCCCATAGTGGATATTCATTCATATTAAGAAATAGTGCGCACTGGGCATTGAACAGTTAATTGTTTCACAGCCAGTGCTGATCATATGTGAGGAGAAAGTGACAAAATAATGACTCATACAGCGGGAACATACCATGGTCCGCTCCTTTTAGCTCCACATCTACGTGGTCGTTATTTGAGTGAGCGTGATTTGAGGTGTGATTGCAACCTTTTCCTTTCTTGTGACTATGGCCATGATCATGACCGTGTGAGCTGAGCCCCCCGTGACTGTGACCGTGGCCAGACTGGTGAAGGGTGAGGGCCATGCTGATGACAGAAGGAACAAAGTAACAAAGTGTGAAGCTAAACCTCTCTAAGGTGCAAGATTTTTTGATAGCAAACACAAACACTCGATCAAACTGGATTTAGCATTGCTCTCATCGCGGTACTGGCTTTAATTAAATCATAAATATTCAAAAGACACAGTGTGTGCTGATTAAAGTTCTACGAAGGAGGACAGTGTGTGTATTTCACTCACATAATATTGGCCAACACAGCACAACCAGAGGTAATGAGCATGACAGTGCCTTCGATGGTGTAGTCATCACTGATGAGACGTTCCACAGCCAGGTAAACCAGCACTCCTGTTACCAGCCAGATGGTGAAAATTGACAACAGCGCACCAAGGATCTCTGCATGGGTGAAAGGATGAGGAGAAAAAGAAAATAGGATGAAACAGAACAACAAACACTTACTGAAAGTTCATCCAGAAAGCAGAAGGCTACCCCAAATAACAGATTAACACACTACATAACTGTGGAGTTAGCCTAAATTATTCAGGTAATGCTAATTATCAGACTAACATTCAACTGATGTTCTAGCAAAATGGTGGTAGATTAGGCCACAGAAAACATTACATTACATCAGCACTGAAGATCTGCAGTTTCACATTACACAATAAATGTTCAGCAGGTGAGTTACAGAGTAAAAGACCCAAAAATATTAACAGTAATGTGCACAAGCATCCACTACGCAATCAGCATTAAGTGATATCGTAGCAAAATTAACAAACTTCACATAAATAAATACAAAAGAAACCATATGTGACTTTTCGGTCACTTTATTTTACTGCCAGAAGTTACTGCTGCTAGGGTAGGAAATAGCCATCACATGATAATCTCCCTTTAAACCACAAACTGATCTGTGTAGGTGACAGGTGATCTGCACTAATACTAAACACAGCAATTACACGCTGATGCCAGCAGAGTTGGTTTAGTACCAAATGTGAATGAAACATAAACAAGACAGAGGAAAAGTTGATCACGCAGTGTCAGCATTCTGATTATTATTGCGTGTTTAACACAAGTAAGTTACTGGGATAGTAAAAACTGCTTATAAACAAAAAAACAACAACCATCCAGTCATAACGTAGCATGTAAATAAACGTAATCAAAACAGCACACTCTCAGAACTACATCTTATTATTTATTTATTATTTTCTGACAAGTATGGTAGCAGTCTTCTTATGTCTCTGCATTTGCCAAGTTGTTGAACTACTCCTTTAATGCCTCATCAGAAAATAATAATACTTAAAAAACAGTAAAAAAGCAAGCAATGAAGCACAAAAATAAATCACAACAAACTCTACTGGCAGACAGTAATCTATATGCAGGAAACATGCACGTGTTACTTATCCATGTACTCCGTAAAAAAAAGTGACACAACTCGTAATTATCATCTACATGTAAAGCCAGTAAGATGTAGTAAAGAAGTCATGTTTTAAATTGGAGTCAGTGTGTCAATCAGTCTGTATCAACACATGACCAAAGAATATTTCCTGTGAACTAAAACACGCTGAAAAACTTTATTTAATGTTGTTAATTAGAAGCAGCAAGTGACCGATACCTAAGTGTTGTTAATACTGTACCTGCACGGTGCCAGCCGTAGCTGAGCTTGTGTGTAGCAGGTCTGGAGGAGAGCCAAAGGGACAACAGGCTGATGATGAAGCTTAGTAAGTCCACCAGCAGGTGGGCGGCATCTGTCATCACTGCAAGACTTCCTGCAAAATATCCACCTGCAGAAAGAGGGTGACAATACATGCACTGATTGCACAGATATGATGAGAGATTATAATATAACCATAAATTAAGTAACAAAGGCATATAGGGGATGAGCATTGAAAAGTAAATGAGCCACTAGACATCTTCATAGAATCAGTGATTGAACAGAAGAGGAAGAGGAAAACACTACACAAGAAGAGGAAGTGGAGGGTAAAGGCAAGAGAAGAAGAGGAAGTTGAAGGAGATGAGAAGATAAGAACTGACATTGGTGAGGTAGGGATGTGTGTGAATGGGCAGACAAAAACTACGTCACATTGATCATTAATGAATATTCTATGAGCTCATCATGAGGTCTTATAGAAAGAAGAAGCATCAGATTATATAAAAAGCACTGGCATCATATGACAACTTGAAAAAGGAAATAAGAGACTAAAAATTAGAGATTTACAGATTAAAGATTTAAAAAGTGAGCAAAACAGACTCACCAAGGGTTTCACCAATCATAAAAATCAAGCAGATGACAGAGACCATATAAAGTCTCTTCCTGGCAACTTTCTTCTCTCGCTCACGATTCTCCTGAGCATTGCTGTTATCGTGGCAATGCTTGACGCCACTGGTGCCGTCGCGCTGTACTGTCTCCTGCTTAGGCATGCTGAAAGAACAGTGGGAATACAGGCAATGAACTTACTTATTTTAAGTAAGTAAGTTATTTCCACTGTGTTGATAAGTTTTTAAAAGAATTTGACAAATAATAGTTCAAAATAGTCCATCACAAGTTCCAGAGCGTGAGACATTGTATTCTTACTGTCCAAAACTCAGATATATTTAATTAACAGTTATCTAAAAACAGGATTTTTTTTCTTTAACAAATTTGTTTATTGTCAAATCTGATGAATATTCATTTTAAAAGTGTGCAACACTCTGGTCTTGTCCAGATACAATAGGGCCACAGGGAAAAACTGTTATACAGTAAAGTTTGAATTACTTTTTGTAACATATGATCTATTCAATAAAATAAATAAATAAACAGTGTGATAACTGAAACCAAAAATAACTTCAAAAGCAACTTTACAGGTGGAATTTACAAATTAATTTATGTAGTATGTAGTTTGTTTTCATCTTTTAGATTTTCAGATCAGTGGGGAGCTTTTAATAATCTTAAATGAACCTTTTAATGTTGATAAATGAAAGTCAGACGAGGGAAATGACCAGCTCTCTGATCACTGTAATATTCACCCATATGAGCAAAAAGAAAACGCTTCATGATCACTAATAATGAGGAAGATGACAGAATCAGCAGGATACAGAAACACCTCAACCACTTACTGTAACAAATACAATGAGCCAGTCATTAAGCTCCACAGATAGTGATGGTTGTTATGTTTATTTTAGGAAAAGTGGGACTTTTTTCACTAATTAAGTCACAATGCTTCACCCTGTGCACACCGCCTTGGGTTTTTATGGGTCACTGGGAAACAATGACCTTTGCGCACAGTTTATGCCCAGCAGACCTCAGACCAGCCCCGTGTGGAAAAGCAGCAATTCACCAAGGACCGTGAGCAAAGATCCTGCCCACAGCTCAACCACTGTAGCTGAGAAAAATATTTATATTCGCTGTAGAAAATGCATGTAGTCTGTTAATCAGCAATATTCATAAGGTAAGAATGCAGGATATAAAATGTTTTTAATATAGTAAACAGAACAGTTCTTATTTTTTATATTTTAGATCATGTTTAGTGGAAATATAAGGAATAAAGGTTTTACCTTCCCACAATGGAGTATGTGCTCTTCATGTCTGCCACCAGCGGAACTCTCTCTGGATCCTTGTTTTGGGACATGACTGACGTCTTGGAGAAAAATCAGATAAAAAGAAATCTTCCAAAAGTCGAAAAAAAAAGCTAGGATAAAAATTAAAACGTGCTTTTAAAACTACATATATATATTAAGTTTAAAAGTTATTTTGTGAAAGATCCAGTTAATCTGTGTCTGTAATGATGATGATCTCCAGGCTTTGCTGTCTGTTCTTGGAAAGTGTTAAACAGCTCCTGAACATCCTCTCAAGCCAATCAGGCTGTAAACAGCTAAATATTTGGCGCAGCCTTGTGACCACCACCGTTTGCACCGTGTGCAAATGCGTGGCCGACTGCAGCCGATGAGAGGAACAGTGACGGGCAGCAGTGATTAGTGTCTGCAGCTTTACAACACTATGACAAGTCCTTGGTGAGTGACACACCTGTCAGGCCACAATCAAATATGCAACTTAGCTTCAGAGCGAAGGCACCATGGCTTAAACTTAAATTTACCTTTGAGAAGTGAGCTGATGTACATAGCTGTGCACACTTCTCATCACATATTCGGCCTGCGGGGCATTTTCTTTTTGTCAATAGCCGACTAGGAAGCCGCCCACCTCCTCAGACCAGACGGCACTTGGCGATTATACAATCAAACTAAGTGCCGTGCGCTGATATCACATGATCACTCATTTTTTAAATCCACTCAGCGTTTGGCTGTTTGTATAAATTATCTCTGATTGCATTGAAATGCTTTGATTTTGCCTTTGGAAAGCTGAGCGTCATCTTTTCTCCTTAACCCTTATGAAGTTTTATTCTCCAGCAGCTATCATGACTTCTTGCATGTCCGCACTCAAACCTAAAAGTGAACATTGTCTCGCGTCGCACTGACGATCCCATCAAGTGTAGGAGAACACATGCTGAGCTAAGTTATTATAATATTAAGGTCTGCTACATCAGTGAGAGGCTCACACAGTATTAACCTTTTATTCCAACACGCACCACAACGTGGCGAAAGTGAGCCTCCCAACTTCCAACCCGACTTAACATTCCTGTGGTGTGAAGGGACTTCATGCATTATGAGACAGTACAGTAGAGTCAAAATGCCAAGATTGAAATAGATTCACGCATTAATTATTTCCCACAATGTATGTTGGGATTGCTTCAGTGCTGCATTGTTCAGAAATTCTGCAGCAACATTTGTCTATAAGCTTTTGGTTTGATCCTGAGCCTCAAACATCATATGAGTGATATTTGTGACTGTATGTGGTGCATATGTTGCAGTAACCAGCACATCTTTGTCTGTCTACAGCAGGAAGAATTGTTTGTCTGTCCAGGACCTGTCCAGGGTGTACCCCGCCTCTCACGTCTGGCAGCTGGTATGGGCTCCAGCACACCCGTGACCCCTACGGGGACCAAGCAGTTCAGAAGATGGATGGATGATTTAACCTCTGCTAATCTAGGTAAATACCTCAAATGGTCGGAATAATTAAAAAGCAAATTTATGGATTTTATTAATTAAATTCAATGATAGGAGTCAGTAATGGAAGTACTTTAAAAGCAGTGGAGAAGTATTTTGTTACACATAATGGTACTGCATTGAAAATTCTACTTAAGTGAAAAATATAAACAAATTACACCTTAAATTACAACTTAAATACCAAAAGTACTCACTATGCAGAGTGGCTCATTTCTGAATGATGTATATTATATCACTGGATTATAATTATCAATATATTGTGGTGTACATTACTATAATGCTGGCAAAGATGAATCTGAATTACTTTGTAATGTGCTGCTTAACATAGACATGCGTTTCTTTGCATAAATACAATCTTATTTTAATATAATAGTTACCAAGTAGCATAGAATGGAACCATGTTTTTGATGAAAGCTGCGTTAGTATCATTACATAGATGTTTTCTGATGCTCAGTTTTCCTTTTAAAAAATAATAAACGTATTGGAACAACCTATTAGAAGACAGTGCTAAAGTTTGCTGATTATAGGCCTCTGTGTGTTTATGTACATATTGCTTTAAGGTAAAACAATTCCTGCATAGCTCTCAATTTGCATATTCACTCATAAACATTGTGCCATGACCTTGTAGCTCAGACCACCTACATCAGAGCT
>OMLM01012441.1:38946-58731 GCA_900302695.1 Helostoma temminkii
GCCTTGGTGTTTTAAAAGATACACAGCTGCTGTTGCCATGGCAACCGCCCCGCCTCCTGTGTTGTGTGTGAGATCAGATACAAGGAACCAAAAGTGGTAAACAACTCCAGGTCAGGAATCTGGACAATGTACTGACGTCAGACCTGCTCCATCACAGTCACGCTGAAGTGACGCCAGCTCACTTTGCCATGGAGCTGGAGGTGGGGGGAGACAGACAACAAGAAAAGAGACAGAGCAGGGGGGGGTGATAGGAGTGTAATGAAAGAGTAGAAAGAGAGAGTGAGTTCCTAATGAGTCCCCAGAACTGAAGAGACAGAGAGATCAGACGAGGCTGTATCTGCACTACAGCTGAGAAGACACAAAGCCTAAAAATCTGAGGATATTACTAAATTACCATGATGGAAGTAGTCCTAACCAGACTGCGGGACTTCTCCTGCAAGACCACCACCTTTGACGACTGTAAATCAGCCGGACAGAGTGCATGCAGGGACCCTCGGAGCAGGTCTGACCACCTCAGAGAAGAGTGCGCAGGAGAAGAGAGCAGCAAACTTGACATTGAGAGTGCTCTGGCCTGGCTGCGAAGGGAACTGGTAAGACTTACATTATGAATCAAGTCCACATTCCTGCGTTATTGTAAGGTGGGAATAAAGTACTTTTTACTTCACTGCACGTATTTAATGCTAGGATTCAGATCAGCAAGTACACACCTTTTACTGCAACTGAACTAACAAAAAATCCCCCAAATCCCTTTAAATGCATTAGGTTTTGTTTTGTTGTATAAGATAATACACACAAAAGATTTTATTCACATGAGATAAAAATATCCACTTTCAGGACCTTTAAGACAATTTTTAAATCAGAAATGGACCAATTTACACAAATAGTTTGATCATTTGATAATTTAAACTTTTTAAGTTTTGCAAGAAAAAATAATTCATTCTTTTTTTGAATCACTTAAAAGTTAAAGTGGACACAGTTTATATAGTCATTTGTTAAGCACAGTTTGCTAACTCTCATGCACTTTAACTCACATGGACATTATAGTATATACTATATAATATAATCCAAATTCAATGGGACTATTATTTGCAGCAAATTTGATATTTAAGTACATTTTGCTGGAAACATGTTTTAACCTTTACTGATGTTCTAACTGAGGTGTTTCCATACTTTAGTAAGAATATTTCTTCAACTACTTGTTCTTAAACCTGAATTTAACTAGGGTCAATCTGATTTTATAATTTCATTTGAAATTCATGTCCATGGTGTTTATTATGCTGCTAGAGATTCCAGGGTGATATTGTAAATGCAGAGAGGTATAAGTTGTTCAAATTGCTTGAATAGATCAGTATGCTTGATCTGTAAATGCCTCTGTGTGGTCTTCTGACAGCTGTAAAAATTTATATTTTCTATTCTAAAACATTTTATTGTCAGTCATTTGTCACCTCAGCATAATGACCTCCTGGGTCACTCTTCTTCTGTGTGGGCAGAAGTTACTGGCTTTTTGTTTCTAAGACACATGTAGGTCATGTTGTAACAGGGTCAGCCCATTTTAAACCATCGTCTCCAGTCAGGAAGGATGCGTGTTTATTATGTGCCCGAGTGTGTATGTGTGCATCAGTTTGCATCTCTGTGAACAATTGTGTAAGGCTCATTGTCACGGCTTAATATATCACTTGACATTTAGTGCATTCACCCAGACGGCTCGTCATGGTAACTGAGTTTCTTGAGCACATAGAGACCGTGTGAGTGAGCAGAAGCTGGACAAAACAGTCAGTAAAGACCTGGTTGGCTTAATAACAACTCTCCTGGCAATTCCTGAACTGTTCACCCTATAAATGTGCATTGATCAACTGATCAATCATGGATTTTTATGAACAACACTAAAAGAATTCAACCTAAACAACAGGTTCAGTTAATTTTCAATTTCAATAAGGAACCTTTTCAGAGCTGTTTTGTTTCACCTCACAGTAGACAAAACACAGATTTTGTCCTTAAAATAGCCCAAATGTCTCAATTTGATGAAAATTCCACTATAAATATGAACCTTTATATGATATTTCAATCTTAGTTTATTTAAATAATTAAAACATTGTTTTTTGCATGGTGGTAGGCAAAAAGCAGATTTCATCATAAAATCCAATCCAATGACTACTAATTCTATTTTTTAAAGCCCATATTCGATGCTGAACTTAAAAAATATTATCTAATTATAAGTTGCTTCACTTTATTAAATAGTCATAATAAAATATCAATACAAATAAATGTTATACTCACCATAAAATTCATTCATCTGGCAAAGATTTACCTGTCAAATTTGTGTGTATGTTTTTTGTTATAATTAAAAGGCAGTAATCTCACCTTCCCTTTGCTAAAGTTGAGGGCTGCATATAGTCCTGCACATCCAGCTGCAGTTGCAGTGCAGAGGTTCTCTTCTTACATTATTTTATCTCCTACCATCAAACTAACAAACTTTGAAAAGCTATTTTACAACCTGACTAGCAGCTTATTGTGGTTAGTAAACTAAACTTAATGAGGAAAAAACAGTCAAACATATGAAAGTTCTACATGATTGGCCAGTTTGACTCTAAAACACAACTGTTCTTGGGCTGCAAATCAGGATAGTCAGAGTGACTAATAAACTCTGGATATGTTTTGTTCAGGTATTCCTACACATGAAGACAACAGGGAACTTTTATAAGGATGGATAAACATTATTTAAAAAGAACTAGTGTTTGACATGAAGAGGTGGAGCCCAATATGCCTGCATCTGCAGCTCCCACAAAGAAAGTCTGCGTTTCTTCTCTCATGCCTCCTTTCACTCACAAAGGCAGTTAAAACCGGTATCTTTCAGTCGAAGCCCAGTCTCAGCCTGTTGCTGTAATTAACAGAGAAAAGAAATGCAGATCTGTCCAAAGGGTTTTTTTTGTGTAAGACATTCCTCACTCCTTAGGACAACTTGGACTCTGAAGTTTGTGGAATTGTGAATATCTTATTTTACAGTGTTGGCAATTAGACAACCTCTCATAAAAAAGAAAGAGAAAAGCAGAAAGATTCATTTGCATTTGAAAGAAGGTAAAGCTCAAATGAAATGGCTGTTTCACACTGAGCATGAACCTGCTCAGCCTGATCATGAAGGAAACTCTGTAGAGCTTCTGATTTTTTTCCTTTATTATATTTCATCCTGTGTGTTTGTTTCTCTCTATTAGTTAATGTATCTAGAGAGTGTGACAGGTAAATAGATGTGTTCTATGTGTATAGATTGAGATGCGTTCCCAGGACCAAGCTCTGATCCGGCAGCTGATGGAGCTTCACTCTGGCATCCAGGAGCTCAAGCAGGAGTTATCTGAGGAGGAACAAGAGGAAGAAACAGATGAGGAGGAAGACGAGGGCAGCTACTGGGACTCTGAGAGCGAACAAGGAAGTGGCAGCATCTACTCCAGCTCAGGGGAAGTGGGCTTTACCTTTCAGAAAATGCCCCGGCGCCTTTACTCAGGTGTGTTATCAAAGAGGGCATTCAGCAGGAGAAGCTCTGCTCCTTGAAAATTCAAACTATTCAAAGAAATTCAGGTTTCAGCATCTCAACTTTCTCATTTAAGACGGTCAACAAAGACAAGGTCTTTAACAGGATAAATGCATTTGAAATTCACTGTCAGTATTTATTCAGATAACAAAAGGACCAGCTGTGGTGTCATGCAGGTTTATCGTGGCCTTACTATGTTGTTGCAAAAATAATTTTCATTTAAATTAAAAAATGTCAGTCTAATATCCATGTTAGCTTACAGGTCATCGATTCTATTTTCATAACCAAAATGTATCATTGTGAATGAATGTATTTGTCATTTTTAAAGGACTGAATTTAGAGAAATATTTGGAAACACACTGACTTACTTTCCTGCAGAGAGTTACATATTGCTTAGCCTAGCAAGACATTTTGTTTACACTTTTGTACAAATGAAACAAATGAAATGTGTTAAATGTGATAAGCTAACTGACTGATGACAGTAAATGCATACGTATTCACCTCGTCATCTCATCTAACACTCAGCAAGAAAAATGTCAGAATATGTCAAACTAATCCTTGAAGTTAGTTAGGTGCATCTTGGGAGTTAAGTTCTGTAATAAACGCTGTCCTTAAGGCAGTCATTGTTGTCTTTGTGTAGTACTGTGGTTCTCATAGAGATATTTTCTCTCTATAGTCAAATACTGTTAACTGCAACAGGTTGAAACTGTCGGTCTGATTTTCAAACACTGTACAAATGTTAAGTTCTGCATTTTCAGATTCTCTCTTTTTTCTTTTTTTTTTTAAAAACACTACAATATACAAGTGTTTCTGTGCATCACAGCTCCTCTTACAAGTGTGTGTATGCACTGGAAGCTCGCTGACCTTTTACAACTATAACCTCATACAGAGTTGATTCAGTGCCCCAGCAGGACAACCCGAAGTTCATTGCATCTTTACCGAGCTCATGCAGTGGAAAAATATTCTGCTAACAGTATTTTGTTAGTGAGACCTTGTAGGCTTGAATTTTAAAAAAGTATTAGCTAAGTTAGCACAGTGAAGCACCCATGTGTAAAACTGTAACTGTGGTAGTATTTGTGACATACAGAAACAAGCTGTTATTTAGGTGTGATTCATTGATGTGTTCACTGATCTTCTAGCAATATTCCAAACAGGTACTGTTCTATAGTGACACAGTATGCCAGCATAATAAAGACAAAAAAACAGTGATGTTGCCTTCTTTATTTTTGTCAGATTATAACACGTCAACATAAAACTGTTTTCGACTTCATCTTTACATTTGTGTCCTTTTTTCCTTTACCTAGCAAAGAAACAAACAGGTTTCTGCAGGTCAATTCTGCAAAAGTGCAAAAACAATATTAAAATTAAACATGCCAGCGTCACTCACACCCAGGCACATTTTCCTTTACCCTGGCAACTTTGACTGCAACCGGCGTCTATTCGTTAATATAACACATTTTATAACAATAATCCATTATCACAAGCATGGTTTTGAGTTTTCAGTTGCATCTGACCTATTTTCTTGTCCAGCCTCAGTTCCTGTAAGAGATTTTTTGATTTTTCTCTTCCTCTAGTTACTCTTTTGTCTTCTCCAGAGGCAGGCCTCTCTACTGAGGTTGGTTACTGCTGATCATCCCCCTCTACTTCCACACCTCCAAAACTCTCCCTCCTCAGTCTTTGGATCTCTGTGTTGAGCCCCAGCAGAGTCTGCGCCAGCTGGAGGTCCTGCGAGCGCATTTCCAGCTGCACAACAACAATGAAAGAACCAAATGAGCATGTTTGAAGCTATAATATACACAGTTCTAAAGACACAAGGTTTAGCATGTCAGATTAGACAAGGACCGTCAGTTTCATATATATTTTCTCTATGTTCTCTTAATAAAATATCACCAACAACAGGAATACCAGTGACATTTTAAACATTACCGTCTCTAACTGTTACAAATTACAGAGAAAAGTTTCACAATCTGTAACAACACTCTCATCTTACCAGTTCAGACCGTAGCCAGGTTATTGCTCCATCTATCTGCGCCCTCCGCAGCTCTTCATTGGCTTGGTAACTTCTGCCAATGCTAACTGGTCTGACAGGAGGTCCTGAGTCCTGGGGGTCTTCTTTGGATTCTCCTGTTGTCCTGAAGGCATGAATAAGTTTGTTTTTGATGTTCTCCAGAACCATGGTGGACAAGGTATCCTCGGTGTGACTGTCTCGGTCCATGCTGGGAGGGTATGAATGTGCAGGCAGATACAGTATGAGTTTGTCCACGCACGTGTTGCCTCCCAGCGCTTTTCTGTGACAGAAAACAATCGCATCAAACTTTCAGGATTCTTTTCTTCCTTCTTCCTTCTTCTACTATTTTTTTCCACTCCAACAGACCTCCGCCTTGGAAATATCTCTGAACCGGTCTTCACTCTTCCCCTGTGTGAGCAGGACTCCACAGCACAAGATTCAAATTATCCCTTTGCCTGCCTGGTGTTGAACTGCCTTGTTTTGTCATTGTTACTATGGAGAAACAGTCCTCCGCCTGCATGCCCCCTTAAACCTCCTCCTCCTCCTCCTCCTTTTGGTAACCCTAATAAGAATGGTGGAAGATCTCGGACAAAGACTATTGTTGCCTCCTAAAAGAACTGAAAAGATCGCTCCAACCACTGCCACCACACCCTCCCCCTTTCTCTCTTTCTTTTTCCCAGTAAATCCCACCCCTATACAATTCTAGTGTGAGAAATGTGTAGTGAGTTTGGACAAAGTGCCCATGTGTAAACCTGTGTGTGAGTGTGCACTGCATGTACAGAACACACAAAATCCATCAAACCCCCAGTGGACTTTCCCCTAAATAAGACCTGCTTGTCAGCTTAGGAGACAGACAAGTCGGGCAAGGAGGGAGATACAACGTCAGTGTTAGCCGATTCAGAGACACAAAGGCCATCCTACAGTGAAATATAACCAGGCTCTTTGTGCCCAAGTTAAGTCCATTCCCTGTGGGGTTTGTGGGATGGTTTTTGGCAACACTCAGGAGTCTTTTCCCCTGAATGAGATGAGACAGGGGTCTAGTGTATTCTCCTGCGAGACTTATGAGCCTAGATGCAAGAAGTAAGAGGAGAAATTTGGAGGGGACATCGCTCTCAGTCAAAGCTTTCGAGTACACAGCTTTTTTCCCCAAGGTAATCCTTTACTTTGAGGAAGTGTTTTCCTCTCTTTCAATGCTATGTCATAGCAAACAAAGACAGGCAGTGTGTGTTACGCTGTGTGAAAAGAGTGAGACCTTGTGATGCCCAACACCCTATTAAAAAACTCTCAACCAAGTTCTGCTTCACATATTGAACATTAAATAAATGTCTTTGATTTGCAATTCTGTCATACAGTAATCTGTAAAGATGGACGGACGATAGTGTTGGAGAGGGGAGACAGGGTAATTTGCTTGTCAGAGCTCATAAGATGTGAGCTATGACTCCATTTGTGCAGAGATTGTTGGAGCATGAGAAGAGGCTGGAAGGATCGGGCCGTCAATCCTGAAGGTCAAAGAAGCAGGGTGAACTGTGACAACAATGACAGGGACAAACAACCTGCAAATGCACAGTCTGAGCCTCCTGTGGTGGGACAGAGCGGCAGTGTCCAGATTCTTTACCTAAATAACAGTTCTATTACCAAACACACAAAAAAACTACTCATTACCACTGAAACTTGTGCAGTGAAATTGTACATAATCATCCCAAACCCATCCCATCACAATTATACAGACCCCAAAATCACACATTTAATTTATAGCCAAGAAAAGGCACCAAATCCTCTCTTTTGAGAAACCATGAAATGTTGTGCTACAATGTTTTCAGTCCTCATTTTGTGAGAAAATATATTTCAAAGTTTGTCTGAAGCTAGTATGAGACATTAACATTTTAAGATAATGTAAGTCACACCTGACATTAATTGTTACTTTCATCTAAATTTGGTACAAATTGTGTGGTGTGTGTGATGGCACTGGTGTGTTACCTTTTAGACCAATGTGCTGCTTACTAGTGGTATTTTCAGCTATTTGCATAATGTCCTAAAAGCTGTTGCACCTGCCTGATGAATATATAAACAGCAAACAGTTTATGCATTTATGCAGCGTAGACATTTATCCAAATGGGGAGAATGTTTATTCATAGTATAAACTTGCTCAAAAGGTGGATACTCCATATAGCTCCGGGTTAAATCACTGGCATTTTCCCTTTACAAAGGTCTGTACATTCAAAGTTCTTTAACTGTATCATTGGATAGAAGAGTAGAGGAGAAACTAGAGTTATCCAACAACAGCACAATGAATGTAGGACACACAGGAAATGTAATAGGTGCTTGATCTATTCTGATCCAGTTTTATTGTGTGTTGTGCTTGGTTTAATGTGTATTAGTGTGCTTCAGATACCCTTTTTTAAATTTAACCGTGATGACTGTGGAGAATTATTTTCCAGCATTTGTTCTTTTCTAAAGCTTTTGGTGAAAATGTTTGAAGAATCAAATAAAGTTGTAGTAAAAGGAATGACCGTCAGCAGAGACGCTGCAGTGCTCATTCCTCTGTCAGCTGATCTGATGTGTCACATGAACTAACACTGTAGTGCTTCTGGCATTATGTGGCTGATAAAGCCACTGTATGAGTAGTGATACCCTCACACCAGTTGTTTTTCAGGTGATAAAAGCTTGTTCTTCTCCATGCAAACCGTTACCACTTAACAACAGGTCCCACAAAGATTTAAACTCATATCATTCTGCATTTAAACTCATCAAGTCCAGATTTCTAACCATTACAGCACAATAATGATGAACATCTACCTTACTTTATCACATTACAGAATAATATTTATTTATATTTCTTTGCCAGCTAAAGCTACTAGTTACTTAGGATATTTTCTTTCTATACAATTTATATGACAAGTTTAATTACTCTTCCATAGAAGAGAATAGGCCCCTGTAAGATCATTCTTCACATGCCAATGAAGCCTACTATTACCTTGGAAGCTGCTTTAAGCGGGCGTTTTTTCTGTTTTGGTAAATATTTGCAGGAGTAGGAATAAGAAGTAGGAATACGATTTTAAAACTGTAGTATTTCTGCTTACTTAAGGTAAAGAACTGTACAGGTAAAGAGTACACAGTGGGTAGGCTGAGAGGAAGCCTACTACATACACTATATTTATATAAGTTTTGGGACACGGTGTTCAATGTGGAGACATTTGACTAACCTTCACCAAGTCCTGACCTCCACCTGACAGAAGACCTTTGGGATAAATTAGAGTGCCTATAAACCCTATGGATTAAAAATGGGATGTCATTAAAGTTCATGTGCATGTAAAGGTAGACATCCCAAAACCTTTGGCAATATAGTGTAGCTGTAGCTGTTAGCCATTGTTTAGCTACTGTATAAACTGCCTCATTACCTTTCTGCTTTCATATCATATGTCATAAGTAAGTTATATTGACATAATATATTAACCTTAGTACTGGACATTATATATTATGTAATCTCTCCAGTCACTTGAGTTTTTTTAGACTATTTGCAATGTCACTTGTACTAGTTAGAGTGAAACTTTGATATGTGCGTGTGTCCAGTTTTAACCTGTATATGTTTTAATGTATACAGGTGAAAAAGACATTTCTACCTGCTTTAATTAAGGATTTAACAAATTGCCCTGCCTCTCTCATCAGCACCACTCTGCATCACTCCGTCTAGTCTCACAGAGAGGACGCCATCTTGTTTGTTTTGTCGGAGGAGGGGTGGGGGAACCTGTCACCGGCAGCCCGACACCACAGCTGGTAAAGCGGCAGAAACACAAGACGGCTAAACGGTAAGTCATTCATGTTTTAAATTAAGCTAAGAAGAATGTAATTGATCAGTCATGACTGTCAGCAAAACGCATTAGCGCCGCAGACAGTGGCTGACGCTAGCTCTTCTGCACCATTACCTGTGTTGATACAGAAGGCACCGTCAACGGTTGACGTTCATGCAACGGCAACGAATGTTCTAACGGTCACGTCCTTTGGATAATATTAACGCAGACTGCAGACTAATGCTGATGTGCCTTTACTGAACGTTTCTAAATTTGTGTGTAATCGCCTATTTCCCCCACTGATAAGAGACTGATATCAGTTATAATGTCTATATTATCTATTATAGCATTTTTCTTCAGGTTACCTGACAGACATAACCCCAGCGCATTGCCTCAATTTAACGCTTTTTACTTTTGACATGTATTGACAAGTAGCTAACGTTAAGACAACAAAAGCAGAACATATGCTACAAAAAGACTGCACAACAAAACATAATGGTAGTAAGAAAGAAAAGAGATGCTGCAGCCCCCCCTCCAAAAAAGTTACCAGGTAAACTAGCGTCACAAAAAGGCAACATAGCCTAATTAAATTATTAGTGGATTTTTTGTTGTTATTGTTGTTATAATTTTCAATTAAATTGTAGTAACGCTACCTCTTTTATCTTAACTATCAGCCCCCCTAAAAGAAAGATATTCAGATTCATATATAAAGAAGAAAAGTATCCTCACAGCTGAGAGGCCAGCACCATAAACTATGACATTTTCCTTTAAAATAAAATGATTAATACATTATCAGAATAGCTGCTGATTGACATTTAGCATTCAGTGCAGCTCTACAACTTGTTGTCAAAGCTTTCAGCCTCATTTTGTGGTATTCTTCAGTTCTCATGGAGGAGGTGGTGGTGGTGTTAAGTCACATTTTGACAGGTGATCATATGAGAGATGAAATTCTTGGTTGAAAAAAAAACTATATTTGTATACCTGTATGTCATTGTTTTCATTAGAAAAAGTGAGGGATTAACAGACAAAAATAATCTCAACAATAACAACCTCAACTTGAGGACCACCAGTAGCATTTAGCAGTTTTATTTTAAAGTCATCATCAACAGAAAGTTCTTCAGGCATCATTGAACTGTGAATGTGTAAATACTGAATTATAATATTATTCTGATCCCCTGTGGATGAATAAAAGACATTTTTATTACTTCATCATCATCTGCTGCATATAGACAGAACTGTCAAGCTCGGCTTTTTAGTCAACATGGGCAAAAAGTTGTAAAAGTGCTCAGAGTAATGGATAGTTGGGGAATTAACAATACAGCTCCATATCGAGTGAGCAACACCAGTTGGCAGATAAAGACAGTACTGTACGGTCAGAAGCTCAGGAGCATTTTGTCTTTTTCTGTTCTGCTGTTAGTGAGTTGGTGCTCAGACTGTTAACAAAACTGCAGCTACTGAGAGAGTGTAGTTCAGGCACGTCATGGCTCTGCACCACCTAGTGGACAGTGGAGGAGCTCTCAGTTGATGGTATGCATCACAATCTACCATCACAGGGGTGCCATGCCAGGCGACCATTTGGAAAAGTCTCAATTAATCAGTTTATGAAATGTATTCTTTAGTTCTATGTAGCCAGACAACCATGTCTACATCTGCAGAGTCTGCTTACAGGAAACACAATGAAGTGTTTTTATCTGAGTATTTAAATCATAAACAGCATGTTGTTTCTCCCATTCTGTCGTTCTCTCTCTCCTCAGGCCTGACATCACCCCCCTTCCCCTTCCCCTTGTGGTGAGAAGCTGCTGAGACGATGTTTTATGCACACTTCGTCCTCAGCAAACGTGGGCCGCTGGCCAAAATCTGGCTGGCGGCCCACTGGGACAAGAAGCTGACCAAGGCACACGTGTTTGAGTGCAATCTGGAGAGCAGTGTGGAGAGCATCATATCACCCAAGGTAATTTGTCTGGTCTTCACTTTCACAGCTTTTAAAGGAGACTCCCTGGATGTGTTGATGTTGTTCTGCTGGTCATGTGAGGATGCATACATGCATTGGTCACACCTTTAATATCAAGTTAAACCATAATTTTACTTTTACAGGTGAAAATGGCTTTACGAACATCAGGGCATCTGCTGCTTGGGGTGGTAAGGATCTACCATCGGAAAGCCAAGTACCTGCTGGCAGACTGTAACGAGGCCTTTATCAAGATCAAGATGGCGTTTAGACCAGGTTGACCAGCTGGTCTTCCCAAAAACCATCAGAAGTGACTGATTCTGTTTCCCTCTGTGAAAAAGATTAAAGTCTTTCTCTTGTCCCTTGAGAAAAATGATGCTCAGTTTTGTTAATGTTACAGCTTTATCTGTGGCAATACCATTAATATGTTAATGGTATTGCACAAAATATGTTTTACTGTAAAATTATGATTTTGAATAAACAGAGAGAAAACTATGTATGTGCACCTACATACAGTACTTACACAGCAGATACACTATGTAATTCATTTGCCTTCTCCCAGTATACACATTAATTAATTCTAAATGTATTCAGATATTTAGCTTAGATAATTTATTGTTAAATAGTTCTCACCATTATTTCCTGTACTCTTCCACGTTTCTTAGGATCTCTCTGTATATATTTATATTAATATTGCCAAACTAAGTCTAATTTTTTCCCTTCTACTTGAGCTATGTGACAAGTAGTAACTCTTTTTCTAAACTGTTTTTTCAGGTGTGGTGGATCTTCCAGAGGAGAACAGAGAGGCAGCCTACAATGCTATCACTCTACCTGAGGAGTTCCACGATTTTGACCAGCCACTACCAGACCTAGAGTGAGTCTCCTGCTGGTAGAAATTCACTAGAAACTAAACTGAACTTGTGAAAGTCAGAGTGGTAAAACCAAGGGCAACATTACTACATTATATTATTACATTATTATGTGTGTATATAATACAGACATGGGCAAAGTTGTTGGTACCCTACTGGAAAATAAAGTAAAACTCACAATGGTCATTGAAATAACGGGAAATAACAAGTAATAGGAAGTAAAAATTTACTGAAAATTAACTAATGAAAATCTGTGAACTGTGGTTCAACGGAAGCATTTAAAAAAACAATCTAATGAAACTTGCCAGGATAAAAATTATTATATCCCTAGAAAGGATTAAAAATAATTTGACCACAGGGACATGTTAAACTAAAGTGTATCCTGTAATTAGCATCACTGCTGTCTTCAAACTTCAGTCAGTCTGTCTAATTAGAGGGTGAAAAGTAGTCAGTGTGCTGTTTGTTATCATGGTCTGTACCACACTGACATGGACCACAGACAGCAAAGGAGAGAGTTGTCTCAGGAGATTAGAAAGGAAATTATAGACAAACATAGGCTATAAGACCATCTCCAAGCAGCTCCTGTGACATTTTTCCTGTCCAAAAACATAGATATCATTTTTTTCCTGCCATCATAAGCCATGAATGATTTTTCAATTGAAAGATATCTTAGGATGGATTCTGCTCTTACTCTTCACCTTCACACATAACCAATTTCTATATTACAGGAAAAGAAAGTAATCATTAACAAATGTAATAGATGAAACACAGGTGGACACTTCATCACACAATAGATGTTAGAAGACAGGGAATTTAGCAGCATATGTGTTTTCCTGCTTGTAAAATCATTACATTTAAAGTGCTCTACATTCAAGACAAATACTGAATTCATTGTGTGATATGTTTTTTTCATATTATTTACAGTGATATCGACGTAGCTCAACAGTTCAACTTGAACCAGAGCAGAGTGGAGGAGATCACCATGAGAGAGGAGGTGGGCAACATCAACCTGCTACAGGACAACGACTTTGGTAAGAATTTTATTTATGAGCATGTATGATCTGAAAAAGAATTACAGCATGTGACATATGGCAAGAGGAAGATATGTTTAATACTAGAATATAATAGAATATAATGTCACACATTTTTAAACAATACTTCAGGACAATGGCAAACCCACACAAGTGATGTACACCAGCCATGATCAGTTTAAACACTTGTTTCAATGACTTCCTGCACTCCCCACATTACACATTATGTGCTCTAAAACCATATGCCACACGTACAGCTGATTTTGGGATGGATGACCGGGAGATGATGCGAGAGGAAAGTGCGTTCGAAGTGGACATCATGGGAGCTTCAGCTTCCAATCTGCTGCTGGAGGCTGAGGGCGGAGCTAACCAGATGGCTGGCAAGTCCAACCACCTGGACTATGACGATCAGTACAAAGATGACTTTGGAGACAATCCTATGGAGAGCAATGAGGGAGGCATGTTGGGTAAGTCCCTGACAATATCATAGGCACTGATGCTGCATTTAATTGGTGAGATTAGTCATTTTGACTTGTAATTTGAATTAAAACAACCTAGATTTTGGTTTGCTGACACGTAAACTATACTGTTTTCCTCTGAGTAGTGGCTCAAAAAGTAAAATGTATTTTTGTGTAGTGGACAAGCTCCTTAGTAATGAGGACGGTGATGGCATCTTTGACGACCCTCCTGCCATCGCAGAGAGTGTTATGATGCCTCAGGACCATGGAGACGATGACAATGATTTTGATGCCCTCTCGGGTCAGTTCCACACACTCCTCAGCAGCAGACCCTGAACAAATACCACAATGTTTCATGTTTTGTAGTAGCAGCCTGTGTTGTATTATATTGACTTGACCTCTATGTCATGAAATAATATGAAAAACCATGATTGTGTGTTTTTAGCGGGAGCCCCAGATAGTCCAGACTCAGGCCCCACAGAGCCTCTACCAGCCATGGCCGACCAGACAGAACAAACTAATATGGCTCACAATGAGGAGGAAACCTTCGCCCTAGAGCCCATTGACATCACAGGTAATGCAGCTAGAAGAGACAACTCCAGTATTTCTACATCACTGCAGTTTTCATAGTCACATTTTTACACCACGTCAGTATTTTGGTTTTCTGCGCTGTTTCATTTTCATCTCTGTATGGCCTGTGCAGTGAAGGAGACCAAGGCGAAGCGTAAGAGGAAGCTGATTGTGGACAGCATAAAAGAATTGGACAGTAAAACTATTCGTGCACAGCTGTCTGACTACTCTGACATCGTCACCACCCTGGATCTGGCACCTCCCACCAAAAAGCTGATGATGTGGAAGGAGACCGGTGGGGTCGAGAAGCTTTTCTCTCTCCCAGCTCAGCCTCTCTGGAACAATAGGCTCCTCAAGGTAACAGATATGTACATTTACTCAGCAATCACTGTACACAGTAACATTTTGGTATCACGCACGCTGCGGTTTAAAAACACTATATTTATCTTTGTTACCTTTTCTCTCTATAGATGTTTACTAGGTGTCTGACACCATTGGTGCCAGATGAGCTGAGAAAGAGGAGGAAAGGTGGGGAGGCCGACAGTCTGGATGAATTCCTTAAAGACCTGGAGAACCCAGATGTGCCCAGAGAGGAAACAACAGGCCACCAGCAGAGAGACATCATGGGTAAGACATTTTCTTTTTGTACACTCTTGTTGCTGCTTGAATTAGTTGTAGAAAGTCCTAACAAACTGTATGGCTATTTTTATTTTCTTCACTTACTTATTTTCCATTCTTTGGTGAGGGTGGGTCTTCTTGTAGTGCTTGCACTACTGGATTGGTTTGGTTTGTGAAATTTGTAAGATGGAAACAGTGGTGATGATTTGAACTGTAAATACTGAGCATTTTTTTCTACCAGTGTGAATTTGTGGCAGTCTAGTCCAGTTTGCACAGAGACTTGTCAGCTGACAACCTTGAGTTAGTGATTCTCCGTTCTGTGAGGAAATTTATAAAAAAACATGAATGACTTCATGAATGCCTAGATTTTTATTGATAAAATGAAATATTGAGTGTTGCCAGGCAGTTTTTCTAGCATGCACATGTCCCCTCCAGACCAGACAATCATGGAAGAGGCCAGTGTGCTGCAGACTTCAGCTGTGGAGGGTAGCAGGACGACGCTGGATGAGTCCGTCATGCCCCCTCCGTCCTCCCAGCGAGGCCTAAAACGCAAGTCCCAGGACACCGAGCCAGCCCTGCCAGTGAGTACAATTGCCGTCTTTGTCACCCTACTGTCTCCGTCCTGTTTACCAACTTAAATCAACCTCTGTCCATGTACCATATCTTCTGACCTGCTTCACATTAGATGGGAGCCTTAGACCAGCAAGAGCAACATACAGCTGCAGCAGCAGCAAGGACCCAGAGGCTCTGATTTGCCCCAACAGCTGGAAGCGTCATCCAACGTAGATTTGCCCGCAGAGGAAACTACCACCACTAACATCAGCCATCTAATTGAGTTGGACCTGCTTGCCGACAAGGACAAGAAGAAGAACGATGATGATTCTGATGAAGAGGTGAAACAGAGATAAACAAAAACTGACATAGTATATTTGTTGTTATAGTTAGTGAACAGGGACATACGATAGATCCAGAACTATACAGCATTTTAATTAGTGTTTCTATTTTTGTAACAGGAGGAGGAGGAACAAGGAGGAGACCAAGACCAGGAAGAGCGGAGGTGGAACAAACGAACTCAGCAGATGCTACATGGTCTCCAGGTGCGTTTACTGTATGTTCACATCTTATTAGAAGAGGCAGAAGAACAGGATGATGGCTTGTTGCTACAATTTATATGAATTTGTGTCATATAAATTGGCCTTTTTTTATAAATAATACTATTTATACTTTTTTTTTAAACAAAAATATGGAATTCTGTATCTATCTCTCTCTCTCTGTCACCTTGACACAGAGGGTAATGGCTAAAACTGGAGCCCAGTCAGTCAGCCTGTTGGACCTGTGCAGAAACAACAACAGGAAGCAGGCAGCAGCCAAATTCTACAGCTTCCTGGTTCTGAAGAAGCAGCAGGCGGTGGAGCTCATCCAGGAGGAGCCTTACAGCGACATTATAGCTACGCCTGGACCTCGCTTCCACATCATCTAGATAACAGAACTCTACAGTGTGAAAAGGAAAAAGGCTGTTTGTTAAAAAAAAAATTGTAATATTTTAATGTCAAACAGTGGTGGGGGGAAATAGGTCTGAATAACATGGTTGCATTTACAAGAGATTTCATATTTGAAAAATTATACCTGAGGATTGTAAATCCAACCAATGGATGATTTTAATTTTATTACTATTGTATTGTATTGTTATTTTATCACTTACAATATTTATTGCTGAAATTAGAGCACTGCACTTTACTGTATGTGCAGTAGATTGCACATCTAAAATTTGCAGTGCATTTTTTTTCTTCTCTTCTTTCAAGCAGATGTCACTAAATCTGACAAGCACTTTCTCTGTTCATACTGGGATAAACTGTGTCTGTAAACAGCAGTTACTCAATCAACCATGTTACTTGGAGCCTTGTGTGTTCCTCCAGTATATAGCCAATATCTAAGGTAGTAATTTGCAGACTCAACCAGCAATCAATATAGTATAGTAATACTATAGTATAGCACTTTAAGCATTACCAACTCCAAGTTGTTGTCTTTGCTAATGCTTTGCTTGAGTCACTGACTGTTAGTGCAAGAATAAGCAGAACTATAGTTGTGTCCCAAACCCAAAGTACATACAGAGTATAAGAAGGATTTGGTTATGAAGTGTGACTGCAAAAATGACAAACATAATGCATAGTCAGAGCGGAGTATGCTTAGTAAAAACATTTGATTTTTAAGTGCAATATTGTTGAACTCTATTTTCCTACAAAGAAATTTAAAAAGGAAAAGAGCTTCTCACTGTTGGAAACTTATGGTGAGACAACTCCAAAATATCAGAGTGAAATCAGTATTGGGGAAAGGTAAGTGTATTGTTTATGCAGTTAGTATATACTCTGAAACTGGGACACAGCTTAAAATAAAAATCATTGCTCTGACATATGTGCATGCTCTGTCCTGAAATATTTTATTGGACTGGGATTGCTCCAGAAACTACTTTTAAATGGTGTCTTGATATGTTATTCCTAAAAATGACTTGAAGTGTGTGACGCTGACTCCTTTAAACCAGTGTCGTTTTTATATGTGGATAATCATTAAGTTACAACTGAGTTACACGCAGTAGTGTGTTGTCTTGATGATGAAGATTATTCAGCTAACGGTAACCTCTGTGTCAAACAAGCAAATACGCTGTTTAATATTAATATATTGTTATCATACCTAACAGATTTGCTATTTAAAAGATTGTCTGAAGTCTGACTGGACATATTTAATATGTTTGATGTGTTTGGACTCTAAACTTGTGTAACCAGTGAATGCTACAGTCAGAATTTAATTAAAAACATCACAACGTACAGTTTGGACAAGCACCTCACCAAGTCATGGAGACCACAGATCGTGCTTGTGCTTCAAAAAAAAAAAAAAAGACAGCTGAATGCATAATTTTTGATATCTGCCTCCATTTAAACTGTGCATCATGTAATGTCTGCGTGCATCATAAATTTAAACTATGTGCCTGTAAACCTGCTTTTTATTTTGTATAAAAGCAAACAGAAATACTTTTTTTTTCAGTTTCATGCCTGTAAGTCTCAAGTCCTGGAAACTGTGGCAACATTTTTCAAATTAAAACAAATACCATAACCAGTATTTTTAAATGTTGTTTGTGTAAATGAGCCTGAATTAAATCATAAAACCAGTGAACAAGTTTCTGTCCATATTATGTATTTTTAATCACAGGAGCAGGTGGGTTATCTCCTCCCGCTGTCTTTTGTTTCTTGTGTCGACTTCTTTTTCTCTTCTCCCCTGGCTCTGTCTTCCTCAGCGGTGGCGTTGGCACCCCTTTCTTCTTCTTCTTCTTCAGGCAGCTCAGGGGGTTGGGGTTGCTCTGTTTTCGCTTCCTCTTCTTCCCGCGCCTCTCTCCATCCTTCTGGCTGATGCCCTGCTCCTCTTTCAGGCTGCGGATGCTCTGCTGCTGGGCCGGGCTGACCAGCTCTCCCAGCTGGACTGCCTGAACATGGTCCAGAGACGCCTGGCTGGGTTTGTCCAGCACAATGGTGTTAAGGATGATGTAGAGCAGAGGAACACCTGGTATCTTCTTTAGGCCTGTGGTTACCGTGTGGTCCTGCAGATCAGGCACACACATCAAAAAGATCCATGTAAGGGGCTTCAAAGCTCTAAAGTACATGTCAATTACAAGAAAGGTGTTTCTACAACATCTACCATTTACAGCAGTAAGAAAAAGCTATTAAACTATTCGCAATTTTCTAGTTTTTTGCCACAAATTGGTCATGAAATGTGATCAAATACAAACAGTACTTCGAAGCCATGATCTTTCATGTTCTTACTGAACACGCCCATTAAACTAATTACCTTTTCAGACACTACTAGGCAGATAGTCATATGGGAGCTAACACAGCTTGGGAAGAGTGCATCAAAGAGGCCAACAGGCGCTGTTGATTGTTGGTTGTTGATGTTGGTTTGTGTTTCCCTTATTATGCAGTAGTGTTACGCACAATTAAATTTTATTTTTATCAAACCACAGACTCATTCCCCAACAGCATTGAGGGGCATCAGCGTGGTCTTTGGCAAATTAAAACATTTTTTTTGCCAAGACCACCTGCTAAAATCTGCCTCTGCTTTGTATACGTAATTACTGTGTTCAGTATAGACTTGCAAGATCATGACAACTTAGAAGTATTGTTTTTGTTTTTATTTCTGACTTTGGTAAAGATCAGATCACATTTCATGACCAATTTATGCAGAAAACCAGGAAATTGCAAATTGTAAATGCAGGATTACTGTATTAAACTGAATTAGTTGTAGCTATGTGTTCCTAGTAAACAACTAAATGCATGTTACAGTTAGTGCAGACTTACTTCCATCAACTGAGTCACTTCTTATTTATTGTTATTTCTGCCTATGCCTATAACATACACAGCTCTGTGCATGCATGTGTGTAGGGTGGCATAGTGTTTACCTGCGTGGCAACAAAGTAATGGTGTGGGTTTGTCTCCTCCAGCATGGACAGCAGACACTCTGAAGCAGGAACTGGACTCTTGAAATGTGGACACTTCCTGACCTGAAACCTCTGCAGGATGATTTTTGCTCCGTACAGTTCTTTCCCCAGAGTCTCCAGTTCTTTCAGTGCACAGCTGAGACAAACACAAAACACGGGTCAGTAACAGGATATTAGACAAGATAGGCCAGTTAAATGTAACCTAAATGTAGTTAGTTACTTGGTGGTGCAGAGCTGAACCTCCCCCATCAGGTACTTTGGCATCTGCTCTTTGATCTGAATCTTGTTTTTCAACGCCGCTTGACAAAACGTCCCGTCAATGAGGATCTGAAAAGGTTCCCTGAAGCGGAAGTTGTATTTGTAGAAACTTATAGTTTTCTTGGCTTGTTTCTGTCGCTTTATCTTCATGTTGTCTGGTAGGTAAAGTCAGAGCACAGGCTGGACAACTTTTTATCCTCTTCAGAAAAATATAAATAACCGTCAGCGACA
>OMLM01012442.1:0-15237 GCA_900302695.1 Helostoma temminkii
TAATAGTTTGGCTGTTGGTGAGTGTTCAAAGTCTTCCAGACATATTCTACACCAAGACATTTCAAAACACGACTGGAAAATGCTACGATACCACTCATAAGAACCACGTTGGGGATTATCTCAAGTACAGCCTTGGACGGACAATCACTGGATTTTGTATCCCATTCCTCATCATACTGGGCTGCTATGGACATATTGCTCTAGTTATATGGACAATGAAGAGAACTGACAAGTTACAGAAACAACAAAGCTTGAAGTTGTTGTTCATCTTGATCCTTCTCTTCTCTGTTTGTTACATCCCCCATCATGTATTTAAGAATCTCAACCTCTGGTCAAGAGTTCTGTCCAAACAGAACATATGTCATGATTGGAATAATGGAGTCTACATTGCTCATCAGATAAGTCGTGGTCTTGTGTGTCTGAACAGTGCTCTCAACCCTCTGGTTTACCTTCATGGAAATGAAGAAATTCCTGCTCAGCTCAGACGACTGCTCCAGCGAAGTCGTCACATGTTCAACTGGGAACAAACCTGGACTTCAACCTTCACCTCTGGGACTGTGGCACAAAGTGATGATGAAGTTTAACACAAGTAAACAATTTTCATATAAATTCTTTGAAAATAAATATGTAAATGTCTCAGTATGTGTTCCTTGTAAGAATTATGGAATTTTCTCCAACATTGTCTTATAAGACTGTAATTGTTGTTTACTGTAAATTGTAATCTATATAGCATATAACTATTGAAACATTATTTTCAAAGACTATAAACCACTTTTTTTTTTTTTTTACCACTTTGTGAGTGAAGAGTGCTATTAGTTAACATGTTAAATTACAAGATGTCCACATTAATCATCTAATCAGATATCTACAGGAATCACAACCCAATGCAATGATAAGCGCATGAAAAGCTACATGAACTGCTGTCAATGTTGGCTAATACTGTGGCCATTATATCATCATATAAATACATATACATGTCATATACATTTAAGGGACTATTTTCCTGTGAATATGTAAAACAGTTTACTATAACCACTCATGTTATTTTTATTATTTCTGTTTTTTAAAGGTTCCTACAAAAGTCGAAAATCATTCACAGTGGGCTTTTACTCTTAGCAATCTCTAACCTCTTCAAGAAATAAGTAATGATGGCCTGAGCTGTAAATTCAACAGATTCAGATATTGACAGCTGACATTTGACAGTTTTCTTAAGAAGACTTGCTTTTTAGTTCTAACACATGAGCCCTTCTTTAATATCAGCATCTTGGTTTAAGTGTTTGTCAGTGGTTCAGTACCAGCAACATTGAAATGTTTTAGGCAAAGAACAACTTTTGCAGCGCTTTGCATAAATTATGATCAGTTCCTGGTTTCTGGTGGTTGCTGTGCTGGTTAAGTGAGCACTCAATTTTCACTATGTCAACAATATTTTTGCAAGCAAAGCCTCCCCACCCCATCACACCTCCTTCTCCATGCTTCACAGTGGGAACCACACATTCAGAGACTGTCTGTTCACCCCTCTCTACAGTACGTCTAAAAAGACACAGCAGGCAGAACAGTGTCACTGTCAGAAATTTGATAATTCAACTACATGTGCATTATTTAGGTCATTGTGTGTGATTGAGCTTTACTGGGATACATTATGTTAGGAACGTTTCCCAGTGGTAAATAGGGATGCCAAAACTTTAGAGACACCTCTTAATATATAGTACTCCAGTTCAATAATGATACAATGCACTTCAGTATAAGTAAACATACAGTAGAACTATCACCTATCTCACAGTTTAACTAAAAAATTATAACTTGTATATTGTATAACTATAACTTGTAAATGTATTGATTGTATTAGATTGTACAGGTGGTCATAATGTTATACCTGATCGTAATTTACGTATTTGCTACTTTATACCACTAGGGACACTATTGGAAAATACATACCTGTTGAGAGATGGTAGAAGAAGAGGCTGCTGCTAGAGGCTTTTTTACATATCATTGCTTGTGATGGAAAGCTGTATTTTAGAGTTATATTGTTTGTTGAAATAAACAGCTTGTTCTAGAACTGGTGTTCCCTTTTATTCATCCTCCAACACTACACTCTGGTGCTGAAGAACTACAAAAAAATCATAGGGAAGGATCCAACTCAACTCATCTACACTCTTCTTCTTCTTCTCCAAATCACTGTAAACAGCTTAGGTTGAACATTGGAGCTGTGTTTTTCCAGCAATCTCCAGCTCCATATTCATCATTCTTCATTATATATGTCATCCTTTTTGGGGGACTAATTATCTGCTTTGTGTTTCTCGTTAACTTCCAATCAAACTTTTTTGGGGAGTTTAAATCATATTAGGTTTAGAGACAATTAATCAATGTAGTTGCCATGTTTTGGAAAGTGGGAGGAAACCAGAGCACCTGGAGTAAATCCACACAGACGTGGGGAGAACATGCAAAAAGACCGAGATTGAGTTGGACCAGCTGTGGTACAACCAGTTACATGAAGGACCTTATGTTGTATCAGCCACAGTACTAGTCACTGAGCCACCCCGCTGCCCACAACTACAAATGGTTTAGTAGCAGAACACCTAAGACAAATTCTCAGGTGTTCTACTACAAACTATTAAGATCTTCACCCGTCCACATAAACTAATGCAGATCTTCTTCTTCTTCTACTTGAGGACAAGGACATTAAATACCTCAGCCATCCTCATAATGACCAGCAACATAGAATGACTCAACATGATAATTTTTTTTTTACCAGAGGTCCATTTCACCTGAGTGGATGCTGCTGGGGTCAGTAGTGGTGAAAGGAGCTGCAGCAGAATGTGGACATTTAGACAGTTAGTTTATTAATCCTATTTTTTTTTCATGACAAATTAGAAACAAACTTTTCATAATGGCCTCTATGCAAGTGTGGGTGATGTGTCGGTTTAATATGAAACGATCTGTTTTGTAATAAAACAAGGAACATCTCACTAAAGAGTCGATTCCTTCCAGCGTTTCAGCGGTTCGCCGGAAGAAGAACCAGGGGTTTTATTTTCGTTCCATCCTGGTTCCCAAGAAGTCAGGGGAAATGAGACCCTTTCTGGATCCGTCACATTTTAAACAAGTTTCAACAAGATCTCACATGGACCTCCATGTGTTTTTTTGTCCGTTTTTATTTGAGGGACGTGGTGGGTTCCTCTATGACTCACACAGTGTTGGGTGAACCACAGATGTAATTCATAATTGGCCATTTTACAGCTTTTTATTCTAAAACATCTTGTGTTCTTTGAACCTTTGTTTTGTGTTGTGCTGATGCCGCACACCAATAAAACAGAAATTTGGTTACATATGCTTCTGTGAATTGTGCACAGCCCCCTTGGAAATTTGATCATCACAATCTTATCATAATTTCATAACATTCCAGACCAGATATGTATGTATGGGTGTGCCTAGCTGTGAAAAATGCCACAGAGACTGTGACACTGTGGTGACAGCTTATGTGGAAAAAAAAAACATCAAACATAAAAAACAGATAAAACATAAAATAGAAGCAGAATAAAACTATCCATCCTTAATGGAAGTCTTTGACAGCTGCCTGCTGGAGATTTTCTCCAATGTCAGCACATTGTTAAAATGTATTATAATCCTGCCGATGACATTGTGTACAGTGTGGAGACTTTTCTGAACAACAAAGATGGGGGACTGAAGATAAGGACTGAAGTCTGTGCTACTCAACTGGAAGAAACAAAAGATCATTAGTGTTTTTGTGCTCAGTCTTGGGCTTGCTGATATTTTGTATTTGCTCACACGCCCATTCCTGATGGTTTTCTACTTCATTATGAGTAAGTTGATCTAAGATGTATTCTGCAAGATAAAATTGTGCTTCAACCTGAATTCATACGGCAGCACTGGATCCCTTACTTGTATAAGTGTGTACACCTGGCTTTTGTCCATCCAGTGAGAGACTGGAAAGACTGACTCAGTCATTCTGTGGTTATCTCAGCCATGGTTTGGCTGTTAGTGAGTGTTCAAAGTCTTCCAGACATGTTCTACACCACAACATTTGGAAACAAGGCTGGGAAATGCTATGATACCACCCATAAGAAGTATGTTAAGGAATATCTGAAATACAGGCTTGGACGGACACTCACTGGCTTTTGTATGCCATTATCATTATATTTTATATATATTGGGCTGCTACAGACATATTGCTGAAGTTTTATAGACAATTTAGAGAACTAACAAGTTCATGTTCGCTACTCCCTGATCTGTCTTCATTCTTCCCATGAAGGCTCTCCTCAGCTCTCCACTGATTCAGCTAAGCATCAATTTAAACCTGTAAAACGCACTCTCTCCAGAGAGACAAGCACTCTCTGGTTTTCTGTCTGTTGATGTAGTCCAAAAGAAGACTGTGTCATGTACATCCTCGAAAATAAGATGGCACCTTAAACCATTTTATTTGTATCCACACCACCTTGAAATATACCATAAATACATTCAGGATATGTGTTACACTTTAAGTTTAGCAGTCTCACTCACCAGTCAGCTTTTGACGTGTCTGAGAAGATAACTATCACATGTGGCTAGTGGTGGGGAAACCGAGTGCCATTCCTTCTGTCTATTGGTTTACATAGCAAAGTAGTTAGTCAAAAACAGGTCTTTTATGTAGACCTATTATACAGTACATTTATTACCGCTGACTTGTCCATCTGTTATCTTTTATGTATAAGTTTAGCCTCTTAACACTTTTTACTTCTGCCCGCTCTCCTCCGATTGTCTGTTGTTATCGTTCACACTTAGTTTCATCATAGCCTGTTTTGCTTTGCTTGTGTGCAATTGGGTCCACCATTTTGTATAACCCTAACACATCTGTCTAAGGCCACACTAAAGTAGTTGATCAGCTAGATGTTATTTCAGCAGTGAGATCAAATAAAGAACAAGCAATGAGATCATCACAGAGGTTTTAAACAAGTGAATAGTTGAATCAGTTAAATATGGGGAGGGGCCCTAATTAACCCCTGATGTCTGGTTAATGTGGTGCACCCTACTGGTGTGTAAGTAGTTTTCAAACACAATAAGACACAGTCAAGTAACAACAAAGAAACTAATTACATCGTTTTGTGTGTGTATATATAAACTGTTGGTTTATACCCTCCTGTTAACCTAATCTGTCTGTGCCTGTCCAACTCTAATCTGAAGGACTGTTATTAGGACTGTGATTTAGGATTGTGGACCTGGACCTCAGCTCTTCTGTGTATGTGTGTTTCTGTCATTTTGAAGAAGATAATCATGAGAAGTTTTCATACAGTGCATGTTAGTGATTGCGCAACCATCTTGACTCCACACACCATTTTGTGTGCCATTCACCTGCCCAGCCATCATCAGTCAACCTGCAGTTGCCCACATGCATTCATCGATCCACTCTTCAGTCCTTTGGTTAATTTATCATCACCTTCATTCACTTTACTGGTCAACATCCGTGAGTACTACAGTCAGTATCCATTAAATTTACTGCTTATCTGTCATCAGCCGCATATATTTTTTTAAATAAAACTTCTTAAAACCCAGTTGAGTGTTGTCAGACCCAGCTGAAGTCCAGTGCAAAAAATCTAACCTGTGAAACAGACAGTACAGCTAAGTCACCTGAAGCACGTCACAGGCAGGAGGCATCCCTAATGGTGGAGAACCCAAAGCTTTCTGAACCACTGAATTAAGATGACACAATTGTGTTGAAAGTAGTTCAGTGTTCAGAAGCATTTGATACTGTCAAAAATGGTGACATCTGTTGCCAAATACTTGATATTGCAGGTAAAAGGGTGAAATATGACAGTGTCATAAAAGTGTCTTTATGCTTCTATTAGTGTTATTTTGTACTGTAAAGGCTATAGTATGAAGTTGGATCACTATAGATAGATCCAACTACTCAAAGCATGCAGAGTGAGAGATGTTTCTCATTTTTAGAACCAATGTGACACCTAGGCTGAACCTCTGAACTTCCTCTTAAAACATACATTTGTGTCACTAAGGTGGAATTGTATTTTATACTCTCATTGACCGCTGTGTAACACACTGGATGTGCTGAACTGTCTGAAATTATTAAAGTCTTTTTGTGATAATAAAGTGCTGGCATCACAAAAGTTGATACATTGGTTTCTGGGTGTCAATAAACAAATCCACGATCACATGTGTAATGCTGGAAGTTCTATCAGTTCTTCAAACGCACTTTTTTCTTCTACTGTTCCTGTGTGCCATGGTTTGCTCCCACTTGTGTGATTTCTTTCATGCTTTTGGATGCTCACGTGCTGAAGGCTGAACTTCAGTCTATAGTCTGTGACCAGTGGCGTTTTCTCCCAGAGGCCAGGGGAAGCCAGGCTTCCATTCTCTTTTCAGACTGTACCGTAGTTGCTATTTTAATAAGAACACTCCCTGTATCAGTTTCGGTTATTCTTCTGTGCTATTGCTGGATGTCATGCCTCCCACATTTCTGAGTATATTAAAAAGAGTGAAACAGTGCGGCTTGTATGTATTTGTATGGACTGTGCTGAATGTGTGGCGAAACACGGTACTGCACTATCACACCAAAAACTGAAACATTTACAATTAGATGAGTTTATTTTTATGTATCCTCCAAAGAATCTGGAGAATGATTATACATAATGCTAATGATTGTACAAATCTTACAATGACTCACCTAAGGGCCAAATTGGTCATAACCACTATTCTGCAAGTTGGAAAAAAAGAAGCTGTTCCTCAGAATGAATGAATCATCTATATGTGTATATGTGTGTATATATATATAGAGAGAGAGAGAGAGAGAGAGAGAGAGAGAGAGAGTGTAAACAGTGTGGCTCTGTTTGGTCTGTGATGAATGTGTGGTGAAACACGGTACTGCACCATCACGCCAAAAACTGAGACATTACCAATTAGATAACTTTATGTCCATGTCACTGCCAAACTGTGATTGGTCAGGAGTATGCCAAGAGAAGCCAGTTGCCCTTCCATGAAACACGAAGTGCGGTAATGGAGCATTGGTAAACTAAACTAACTCTACAGCAACAACTCATTCATGTTATGGCAGGCCGATGCCAAAACTAGAACTGCATATGGAGAAGATAAAAGGAGACATTCTGACTTTTAACAAGGAAATGTAACATTTCCTAATAATACATATTGTAATAATACCTCGTCATTCTGTGCTTACCTCAGTTATGGTTTGGGTGTTGGTGAGTGTTCAAAGTCTTCCAGACATGTTCTACACCAAGACATTTGCAAACAAGTTAGGAAAATGCTATGAAACCACCCATAAAAACTACAATGAGGATTATCTGAAATACAGCCTTGGATGGACACTCACTGGCTTTGTATCCCATTCCTCATCATACTGGGCTGCTATGGACATATTGCTGTAGTTTTATTGACGATGAAGAGAACTGACAAGGTGCAGAAACAACGAAGCTTGAAGTTGTCGTTCATCTTGATCCTTCTCTTCTCTGTTTGTTACATCCCCCATCATGTATTTAACAACCTTAACCTCTGGTCAAGAGTTCTGTCTAAACATTAGATAATTCGTGGTCTTGAAGCTTAATAAAAATAAACAAGTTTTGTATTAATTTTCTAAAGTAAGGAAAGTTTATGTTCCTTGTAAGGATTATAGGATTTTCTTGAGCATTGCTTTTTAATATAAGTCTGTAATTGTTGTTTACTTTAAGTCATAATCCATATATAGTATATATTATTACCACTGAAACATTATTTTCAAAAACAATAAACTGGTAACTTTTCTACAACTTTGTGAGTGAGGAATGCTAATAATTAATGTGCCAAATTAGAAGCTGTAACAATAATTCACATTTCCGTTTGTTCAAGGTTTTTTTTATTGCAAAGCAAGACTTTGGTTCATATCAAGCATCTAATAAAATATATACAGGAAACACAACCCAATGCAATGATACGCACAAAAAGCTACATGAACTGCTATTACTGTTGGCTAACACTGTGGCCATCATATACATCTTGTACATATACAGCCACAGACTGTAATGTTTTCTGTGACCAACATGGAGACGACATCAATTCCATGATAGACAACAGTTGACAGTTTTGTGAAGTGGTGTGGGAACATCCATCCGACCTTGAATGTGACCAAGGAGATGGTTGTAGACTTTAGGAGGAAGAGAACTAGCTTGGATACTGTCTCCATTTTGGGAGAGGAGGTGGAGGTGGTGGAGAGATACAAATACCTAGGAGTTCACCTGGACAACAGACTGGACTGGAAATGCAACACTACGGCTGTGTGCAGAAAGGGACAGAGTAGACTCTACTTCCTGATGAAGCTCAGGTCTTTTAATGCAACAAGATGCTGCAGATCTTTTACCAGTCTGTTGTAGCCAGTGCAGTTTTCTTTGCTGCCATCTGCTGGGGCAACAGCATCAGAGGCAGTGACACTAAGAAACTGAATAAACTGATCAGGAAGGCTGGCTCTGTGCTGGGGACTTCTCTGGAACCTTTAGAGCAGGTGGCAGAGAGGAGGATGCTGCACAAACTGCTGAGCATCATGGAGAACAGCTCACATCCTCTACACAGCCTGCTGGTCAAACAGCGGAGCGGTTTTAATCAGAGACTTCTTCAGCTCCGCTGTGACAAGGAAAGGAACAGGAAGTCGTTTGTGCCAACAGCCATCAGCCTGTACAATGAGTCTCTGACAGAGAGTCAGATCTATTTCTTCTTTCACTGTATTCTTGTGTGCAGGTGTGTCTGTATCCTTGAACTGTCACTGACATATAGTGAACATCTAGATTAGACCAATTTGGATATTCAGTATGACACAATTTTGTACTGTTATCTTTCCACAATGGAAAAAATAAAGTTTAAAATAAGGTACTAAGAGACACTTGATGAAACTGGACTCCATCTGATCTTAACCCTCTCAGCACAGCAGGAGTCTTCTTTTGCAAATGTGTTAACATGGCTTCACAAATGTTTCCTTCCTTTTTTTTAACATTCATTCTCAGGTCAATCAGACAGCGCAAGCCTTTTTGACTGCGTCAAACAAAAGGGAACCCCCTATCACAGCTGATTGAAAGTACTTGCATAATTATGAACCTCTGACCTATATTTAATCTCCTGCAACCTCCTAAAAGATGCCACCTCGGTGTCGCTGTTTGCAAACATGGATCAAAAAGGGCCAAATGTGAAGTTTTTACTGTACCTGTCCATTAATGGACAGCTTCCTGTTGTTTCACAAACTTAATCCAGTAAAGTTTGGGCTCTTTGGATATGTGTGGTAACTGTTTTGAAAAAAATAAATGTTTTGCTTTGCCATTGGCAAGGCTTCTCTCAAACAAAGCCCCTAAAAAAATGGAGGTACTCTACTTAAAATAGCAGTAATTCCTAATTGGTAAATGTCATATTTCTGTGAAACTTCTTTAATTAAAGCTAAAAGTCTACAATTTGATCACTTCTTGAATATTTTATTCCAATTCATTGTGGTAATGTATAAAGGCAAAACCATAAAAACTGTCTTTGTCCAAATACTTCTGGACCTAACTGTATAATACAAAAGCATACAATTTTTAAAGCTCCTCTAAATCTGGGAAGCTTTTGGTAGAGGTCATATCCTTTTCAGGAGACCCAAGCGACCCTTAGCTCCTGTGTAATTTGAACAATGTTTCTGTGTCACATTGTGATCTTCAGTGCTGAATAAAATGTTTGCACAAAACTGTGCCTGCTGCCATGTTGACTTGTAGCTTGAAAAGATTTAGTAAATGTTTATTTACTTAGTTTATACATTTTGTAATGTATAAACTCTTACATAAAGGTTGAGACTGTGCCAACCCATTATTTTGTAATTCTTCTAGGACTTTATGGATGGATGAACAAAGCACTGGCCTTTAACAAAGAGAACCACTGTTCATTTCCTGTTTTTTTAAAGAATAACCAACATTGTTACCTAAATTTAGCCATGTTACTGAAATCATGACAATGAAGCTCTGCTAACCTCAGCAAAATGTTTTTGCTAACCCATGCCATGATCTTACAACATAACCAAGATGTTTTTGTGCACAAAACATAACTAAACTATACTATTTGATATCAACAATTCCCAGCACAAACAAATTATATTAAAGTTGCATTAAGCATTAGTCATTGTGATAATTTCATGACAATTGAAAACACAGTTTGACTTGGAAATTTGATCAGACATTTTTGGAGTCTTGCCAATGCTTTCATAACATACCAGACTCACAGATTTGTGGAAAGTGTCCTTACAATATGAACATCAGTGCCCCTTCTCCAGTCTCTTTGCATATGTAATAATTGTCATATAATGTTTTTTCAGTTATCAAGAAAGTCAGATGTTTATCTGGAAGCCTTACAGTCAGTAAATGACTTTAATCGTTCAAAAACAATCAGCACATCTGAGTGTAGACAGAGTGAAAAAAGCTGTGTTTGCACATAGTTTCACTTCTGTGACCATGATTTTAAAAGAGTCCTACTAGGAAGTCTACTCCTACTAGAAAAAAAAGCCAACTCACACAATTCATACTGCATTCATAGAAAACAAAACGAAGGAACTCATAACTGCTGCATGTTTTTTACCATCATCAGCCAGATTATCCAAAGAAGAAAGGATTTGCTTGAATGCCAGAAAACAGAATGAATCAAACTGCTAGTGTCAATTTTGGCTTTGAACACAAATTCCTGCCTCCTGTTTACATCTTAGTGTTCATCATTGGTCTGGTAGCTAATGGATGGGGACTGAAGTCTTTGCTGCACAACTGGAACAAACTAAAGATCATCAATGTTTTTGTTCTCAACCTCGGACTTGCTGATATTTTTTATATGCTTACTCTCCCGTTCCTGACTGTGTACTACTTCATGAGTAGTAAATGGATCTTTGGAGATGTATTCTGTAAGATAACAAGATTCTGCTTCAGCCTGAATTTATATGGCAGCATTGGATTTCTTACTTGTATAAGTGTGTACAGATACCTGGCTATTGTCCATGCACTGAGAATCAAGGGAAGACTGACTCTCCGTCATTCTGTAGTTATCTCAGTAATAGTTTGGCTGCTGGTGAGTGTTCAAAGTCTTCCAGACATGTTCTACACCAAGACTTTTGGAAACAAGTCAGGAAAATGCTACGATACCACCCATAAGAACCATGTTGAGGATTATCTAAAATACAACCTTGGATGGACACTCACTGGCTTTTGTATCCCATTCCTCATCATACTGGGCTGCTATGGGCATATTGCTGTAGTTTTATTGACAATGAAAAGAACTAGCAAGGTACAGAGACAACGAAGCTTGAAGTTGTTGTTCATCTTGATCCTTCTCTTCTCTGTTTGTTACATCCCCCATCATGTATTTAAGAACCTCAACCTCTGGTCAAGAGTTCTGTCCAAACAGAAAATAGGTCATGGATGGAATAATGGAGTCTACATTGCTCATCAGATAAGTCGTGGTCTTGTGTGTCTGAACAGTGCTCTCAACCCTCTGGTTTACCTTCATGGAAATGAAAAATTGACTGTGAAGTTCAGACGACTGCTCCAGCAAACTCGCCACATGTTCAACCGTGCACAGACCCAGAGTTCAAACTCCATCTCTCTGACTATGGCACAAACTGACACTGACATTTAGTGCTGCGAAACATGATTTGTTCTGTCCAGATAAATTTGTAAATGTCTACCATAACTCTGGAAGTGAGAGGACCTTTGGTGACATTATTGGAAGGCATACCTTACCATGTATACAACATTGTTTTTACACATGACCACAGCTAGCATGCTTTTAGCTACTAGCTATAAGGCCAGCAAAACACAGGCCTAATCCCAGGAGAGAGACCTGTAATCGACTAGAAATACTCCAGAAGATCCACCAGGAGCGAGGTGAGGAGGTGGAGATGCATATAAGTATAGCTATCTACTTCTATTTTCCCCCATAATTTTAAATCCACACAGCTATTTAGTTCTTGTTATATCTGTTGTATGTAAATAACAACTACCAATTTATTGGATTCCAATGAGTCATTGTAACATAATAAAAATAAATAACTAAAGATAACTAACTAATTCATGATGCAATTTCGTCGCCATACACTATATGTGAAATTTGTTGTTTCCATTCGGTGGAAATGTGTCACACAGGCTCAGAACAACTTTTTAACATAAATTATGATCACATTTCCTCTTTAGAAATTACCCTCTTAACATACGTTACAGACATTTTGACAACTTTCATAACTCACAGTATTTGCCTTTCTCACATAAATAGACGTGGCATTTCTGTTTCATATTCATATACAGCCTCTTCTTTGCATGATATAGCTTTAACTTGCATTTTGGATGGCACAGCAAACTGTGTTCACAGACAGTGATTTTTGATGTTCTTTATACGTTTTGTGAATAAAATGTAGATTTTGCAAATCATTGGATTCAGGTTTTAATGTAGATTTTACACACTGTCCCAACATTTTTGGAATTGGGGTTATATTTAGATAGATTACACAGGGTTCAGTGGGTTATAGCATGTGCTGACAGACAAAAACTTCAAGAACATCTTAACTCATCTATTTTACTCTAAATGATACAAGACAATAGTCTTTTGTGCACCTTCACAATTTCCCAGAATGCAAATGTCATTTAATAGTTGTGGCACATTGTGTTATTATAAAACATTGTTAAAGGTCCTATATTACGCAAAATACATTTGAAATCATTTTAAACATTGTTACACATCGCACATATTGGTTTTTTTTGTTTGTTTTTGTTTTTTTTTTATATTTGTCACACTTAAATGATTCAGGTTATCAATATAAAGAATGAATGCCAAATCTTCTTTTTCATAGATATTTTAATTTGTTGATTTATTAAGGAAAAAAAAGTTGTCCAGACCTGCCATTTCTAAGGCTATCGGTCTCCATTGAAGCATGTTGAGAGCCATTATCAACAAATGGAGAAAACTTGGAACAGTGGTGAACCTTCCCAGGAGTGGTGGCCTACTAAAACTACTCTAAGAGCACAACAACGCCTCATCCAGAAGGTCATAAAAGAACCACCGAGGAGGGGTATTTAAAAATGTATATTTTATATTTTATTTAAAATTAAGTCAAAAAGAAAAAAGCATGCAGGCCAAAAAAGTGCCCCATGATTCAGTAGCTTGTAGAGCCACCTTTGGCAGCAATAACTTGAAGTAATCATTCATTGAGGGTTTTAGGTATTCACTCATGCACAGTTCTTTTAAGGTCCAGCCACAGCATTTCAATGGGGTTGAGGTTTGACTTTGACTAAACCATTTCAAATCTTCACTCTTCACTCAAACATGTAGATTTAGTGGTGTGCTATGGATCATCACCCGTTTCAGTCTTTAGCTTTTAGACAGATGGCCCATTTGCCTAATAAATACTCTGGTATCGAGAGAACTTCACGGTCAACTCAAAGACTGCAAGGTGCCTGGGTCCTGTGGCTGCAAAACAAGCCCAAACCCCTCCACCACCGTGCCTGACAGTTGATATGAGGCATTTCTACTAAATGCTGTGTTGCCACATGCCCAGATGTCATAAGTTAATGCACTGTTTTAACAAAGTACCTGATGGTGAGAGGTAGGGATGTGTGTTTCTTTTAGGCAGGTAATGAATGTGGATCAGATGTTTCTAAAGCTGTCTAGTTTGTCCTTTATAGCATCACAGAGTAGTCAGTACCATTATGAATGGACTTATCAGGTTTTCTGGGGTTGGAGCAGAACAATGTTTACAGTTACCAATTACATGCAAAAACCAAGAGTCCATATTAGTGTTCAGAATGCAGTTTTACATAATACATAGATCATAATGAATTCAGGATAGAAACATGCAGTAGCTGTTTACCTGTACTTGCTACATTTTCAAAACAGGCTTGTTATGTGGCTGTTGTCTAGTGCTTGCTCAAGAGGGATTTGTACACTGTAAAATGCCTTGAGATAACTTTTGTTATGATTTGGCACTATATGAATAAACTTTAATTGTATTGAATGATCTTCATAATCCCTTGCCACATGATGTGCTATGGCTTGCAACCTGAGTCTGGGGTAGGCTCTCAGCACTCTGTTTGACATGATTCTCGCAAAGGATCAGTGACTTATGTGTGTGTAATATATTACATTAATGAGATTAGAGTCTTTATAGATTAATAAAAGAGGATATAAAGCTTGTCATAACATTGTTACTCGATGAATGTTCACATACATTTTTGTAACATTGACACACTACTCTGAGTTAATGCCCTTTCCAATTGCACTACTGTTACAACATGGCCTATGAACACAGATGCAATGGAAGCTATGCTGCAATGCCACACACCCTTCTCACTTTGGAGCTCAGAAACTTTGAAATACTCTGACACCATCACCCTTTTTACATAAACTTCATTGTAACTGCTAAGCATAAGTTGTCAGTTGTCATATATATGTGTGTGTGTGTGTGTGTGTGTGTGTGTGTGTGTGTGTGTGTGTGTGTATTTGTGCCTACAGGCTCTTCTGTTGTTTACTGTTCTGTTGTTCTGTTGTTATTCTGTTGTTTACAAACTGCATACTCAGTGAAACTTGTCATTTCACTAAATAATTTCCGAAAAGGGGTGTTTTACATTTTAAACTTTTACATCAATGATGGAATTATTATTAATGTTATGGTTCACATTAACTTAGACTGTATTTTCTCTGAAGCAGCAAATCTACCACTAGAGGGTGACTCTTACCTTCCTATGTGTTATTAACACAGTTGCTGTATGAACTGCGTATACCTTTACATGTTAAAAGTAATATTGTGCACCTATACCTTATGGTGCTAAAACTGATGTTGTATAAGGAGCTACATACGGAAATTGTCACTAGAATGGTTTGTCTTTTACCTCTACATCACCCTTTTTACCAGTGAAAGCAGTGCTTAAAACAGGAAGTATTAGGTGAACATATAATAGGTCACACATTCAACCTCTTTATTATCATTCTCAAATCATCCACCCAGATTAGATTCGATTAGCACTGGTACTCATTTTGAATATGTGTGCATATAACACACAATGAATCAAACGTCCTGTACAACTGTCATTTTTGACTTTGAACACAAATTTCTGCCTCCTGTTTTAATTTTAGTGTTCATCATTGATCTGGTAGCTAATGGATGGGGACTGAAGACTTTGCTGCAGAAATGGAAGAAACTGGGTAATGTCAACATTTTTGAACTCAACCTTGGACTTGCTGATATTTTGTATCTGCTCACACTCC
>OMLM01012443.1:0-25361 GCA_900302695.1 Helostoma temminkii
TTTGTGTAATTTTATTTTATTTTTTTTACCAATGTTAATATTACTATATTATATAATTTAAGATATTGTTTGTACATATATTTATGTTGCCATTAAATTACTTTATTAAATATTAAATAAGTCGATGCAAACTTGTGATACAATGTTTGTTTGTTCTGTTGAGAAAAATAAACCATGAGCATTAAGTTTTAGATGCAGCAATGGCTTCAAACAATACATTGAACTTTCAAACTGTATATTTATTTTTATTTAAACTTTTTTTCTTTTTTGCTTTAAGCTGACTTTGTTGAAGAACAGGCAGTCATTTGAGATTTAGCCATCTTTATTTTGACCAAATTCTTTCTGTCTTTGTGTTCTCATTTTGTTTCTCCTTATTTTCATTGTCATAAATACTGTTTTGTGAATTGTTAATGTGGAAACAGTGTAGTCAAAGAGAGATTCAAAGAAAATTTTATTATCACTGAAAAGAGTCTGGTCCTGAGATAATTACAATATGTCATATATCATGTTGACATTTTGGAGGGAATTTCCTCATCAGGTCACATAGTGAAACTTTATCCACAGTGCAAGAGAAGATCACATTGTAGATTATAGATCGAAATAGATAAAAAAAAAAAAAAAACAGCAACTGCAACATACTTCACTTTCCTTTATTACTGGCTGCTCCTTTTAGACAACCGTTCAACAGTATACTACATCTATAACTATACTATAGTTATGACACTAAATGAATACAAGGTATCTAACATGAAAGGATCTTCACATTTTCACAATGAGTCTCTGAGGTTTTCCCAGTTCTGCAAATAAACATAAGAGATCAACATTACTTGAGGTATTTGTTTTTATAAATTGAACATATTGATTATAAAAGTACATCGCAGGTAAATATGATTTATAGCAAGTCAGACTATCAAAAGCAGATTGTGCACATTGACAGCTTAACTTACACTTCAGGTAACTCCTCCAATTGTTGCCACACACTGAGATGGTCATGGTGCAAACTAAAAAATAATAAAATATACCTTGTAAAATTAGAATATAAAGGCAGCTATATTTAATTCAGAACATTGTAATTGCAGTTTAATTTGTCACTGAATCACAGAACGAAACAGATTTTTTTCTCTGTGGACTTTGTAAAACTGATGCTCTTCAGGTCACAAACCAAACACTGGTTGTTTGTCAAACCCCTCAGTTTCCTCTATGACCCAAATAAGACAAAAATGCAAAACAGCCACTGTGACCACACAAATTTTAATATGACCTGAACTGCAGGATGCTTGATTTTTCCAGCTCACAGAACAGCTGCATATTTTCTGATAGTGTCTGGAGTTTCTTGTTACATCTGAACTGTTTTTAGACTCCTGAACCTGTTGTAATGGGTTTTTTTAATGACCCCAAATAATTTCATGTATAATGAATTTTCTATGTAGAAGTTGTCTGGTATTTGAAACTGAACTTACCCACGATGGTAGGCAATCTTCAGCAGGCAACTGATGTCATCCTGTATATTGTCATCAAGAAAGCCTAGAAGCAAGACAAAAAGATGTAGGTAGTTTTAAAATAATTTCACTTAGTTTTAATCCAGATAACAATAACTAAACTCACTGCTGCAGGGTGTCCCACAGATGTTGGTTGTCGGAGTTGTGCTGTCATTGCAGGCCTGGCAGCTGCTGAGCTGGAAAATGCCATACAGTGTGCAGTTCTGCGTAGGATGAGTGGGTGGTGAAGGCCAGAGTGGCAATAAAGGCTTTTTGATGTGGCGTCGATTTCGACCATGTCTCTTCTGCTCTCCACTGTGGTCACCTTTGTTTTCATGGCTTTCTTGATGGTTCTCAGCTGTGGTGTTCAAACCTGCTGCCAACTCTGCCTGACATGCAGCAGTAGTGCAGTTCTTTGCAGGAGGCTTGGTTGGCGATGAAGGCCCACGGTCATGGCGTCGCTCTCGATGATGGCCTCTCACCTCTCCACTGTGGTCATCTTCGTTTTCATGGCTTTCTTGATGGTTCTCAGCTGTGGTGTTCGAACCTGCTGCCAACTCTGCCTGACATGCAGCAGAAGTGCAGTTCTTTGCAGGAGGCTGGGTTGGCGATGAAGGCCCACGGTCATGGCGTCGCTCTCGACGATGGCCTCTCACCTCTCCACTGTGGTCATCTTTGTTTTCATGGCTTTCTTGATGGCTTTTTAGAGGATTCTCTGCGCTGGTGTTTAACTGTGACACCAAATCCGCCTGACAGACAACTGAGGCCAGGAGAAAAAAGAGAAAACCAAAGTGGAGTGAAGTCAAACATCAACATCACACTTTTTTCCCACACTTTTTTTGGGTACCTTTTTAAAAATTGCAGATATTATCCCTAGAAGATTAATCCTCTTTTTTGTCATCCTTAGTCTAAAACAATATTTCTCTAACAGTAAGTAAGTAATTAATGTCTTCCAAATAGAATGTACTGTGTGTGTCTGATAGCCTGATATATCTTATTTAAGTTCTTCTGTTGAACCTATTTAAAAATGTAAAATGTAAAAAACTATTGGATGAGAGCCACAGAAGTTGATGACTCATCCTACCTGTTCATTGTTGGGTCTACTAAGTCGCCATGTTTTGTACTTTTCTGATTTGGATATTTTGCCGCAGTGATCATGTAAATAATCTCTAGGTAAATGTTGTCATATGTAATGCAAATTATGTCAGCAGCTCTTATGTAAATTTATCAAATGCATTTATCTCATGCTGGATCTTTTCAGAACATGTACTCATACCAATGTATACCAATGTAAATAAAAAGCATGTTTGCCATCAATACTTCTAACTCTAACTTAAGAGTAGTAGAATATCTTTGATAACTATAAAGTGGCAAATAAAATTAGGTAAAAAACAAAGCAGAATGCATTTAATATAGTTGGCTCACATCATGATAGATTTTCAAACCTGTATTCACAAACTTTCAAACTAACATATATACATATACATATACACATACACATATATACTTATACATATAATCTGCTGTAGGTTGTAGTGTTTTTAATGTAAAAGTAACAACTATTACTTACTCCTGGCCAGTATGATATCCGCATTCAGTCTTTTCTGCACCGTCAGGTTAGCGGTTGCGTTTTTCAGCTCTTGCAACAGTTCACATTGTGACACAGTCCTCCCTTCAGCCAGACTCCAGCCCAGAACTGCCAGCAGAAACACTGAAAGTGTCTTCATCTTGACTCCAACTATCGTCTGACTCTGAAAACATCCTGTACATGGCCTTATATTTATACTGTCTGCAGAGACACAGGCAACTGAGAGATAACGTCAGTTGTTTGTTCTGTTCATATAAAGACCAACCCCTTGGGTCCTAGAAACAGGACATGTCATGTTAAGCTTCGGATGTGTGAGCTCCAAAGACGTCAGAAGGGTAAACATGATCCGTCTACCTAAAAGACATCTTTTCATATTTGCAGGTCACATGTCTGTACTGTCGAAAAGTCCCAGCTGTGGGATGAAAACAAATAAGGTTTAAGGTCAACATATATTTATAGTTTCAAGGGATTTAGTTTCAGAAGTGTGCTAGATATGTCTCTTTTAACATTCTAAACACAGATATCATGTTAAACCCAATAGAGGAAAGAACAATAGCTGTAACAAAAAGCCTAAACATGATAAACCTACTATTATAAACCTACACAATTTATATTAAAAATATTGTGTTAGAATTCTAATACCAGATTTTCGTATTTTAAAATCACCATGCACCTTATGGCCAAATATAATCAAACCAAAGCTGGAAATGTGTAAGGGATTTATTTTATTGCAGAGAAAGTGAGACACAGAGGCATTGTGGGAACAGTACAAGTACTCCAGTGAGAATAAAGTTTGTTTAAACTATACTGAATTTGATGTGACTGATGAAGATTTAAGTTGAGTCCACTTTTGGAACACAAATTTAATGTGGTAAAAATTCTAGTAATTATTCAAAATAAAGGTTAAAAGTTATACAGTAGTTCAGGGTGTGGGGCAAAAAACAGGTGGAGCAGAATTCCACCGTTTTATATAAAGCTCTGTGATTCATCCATAATGATACATTGTCACTCATCAGTTGTCATGTTTTGAACTAGCCAAATTATCCAGTCTTGCCGAAGGACTTTGATAACATTGCTAATGTAAATGTATTCTTGTAATGTAAAACTAAATTATTTCATTCAATTAATGACACTTCCTTTAAACAAAATGCAAATACAAACACATTAAGATTTTTAGAGGCATATTATTTCCTACTTTTGACTAAAAGAGTCTAACAGGAGATTGCAGCAAAATTCTAGTTGTTTTATATTTGAAAATGCCTCGGAGGAAGCACTTGGGTACAACATTCAACTGGAGGTGTGTTAAGTATTTTTACTGGACCCTGAAATGCAGTCTAAAACCACAGATAAGTCTTTAAACTATTTGTTGTAAAATCCTGTATGTAAAAATTAAACAGTTGTTAAGCAAGTAAGGGAACACAGGAACCAGGAGATGAGATTTTTATCCATCAGGGCAGTCAGCCCTGCAGGAAGAAGGAAGGGATCAGGCATTGTTATGCTTACTAAGTCAGTTAATAACATGTAGTGGGGATGTATGAATAGATGGAGAAGAGGAGGAGGAGTTCAGTGTGTCATGGGTGGTCCTCCAGCAGTCTGAATCTATAGCAGCATTACTAAGAGATTGTTCAGAGGTAGCTGAAAAAAATGTTTTAAAAGAGGGAAGTTTTAAGCCTAGTATTAAAAGTAGAGAGGGCTGCTTCTCAAACCTGAGCTGGAAGCTGGTTCCACAGGAGAGGAGCTTGAGCTAAAGGCTCTTGCTCCCATTCTACATTTGGAAACTGTGGGAACCACAAGTAGACCTGCACTCTGAGAACAAAGTGTTATTCTGGGATGATATGGTACTATGAGGTCTTTAAGATATGAAGGAGCTTGATCCCACTTCTTTTTAGCCAACCTGTTCCTCTGAATCCAGTCCTGTACTTCCTTGTTCCATCACAGCAGCACGTGTGGACTTCAATCAGCACACGTTGATTAGCAGGAATGAAAACACCATGAAATCAGTGTAAATTTTCACGGGTGATATTATTGCCTGAACCATCACTGACTCCTCCTGTAGATGGATATCAGAAAGTTCTTTAAACTAACAAAGCAGAGGGAAGAAGATTGGAGAGATGAGTCTGAGGAAGGTACGAGTTGATAAACAAATGAACAGGCTGTAGATTTTCATAAAATCGTGAGTGATTATGTAAATTTGCTGAGGTTGCTACAGAAAAAGAACAGAATACATTGACCGATTTGTCAAAATGAAAAATATGTGCTTCAGTTTAATGTCCAAAAATCTATGCAACTCTGTTCAGACTTGGTGGACAAGACAGGTGCTTTTACACTCGCGACATCTTTTGAATGAAGCAGTAATTATTATACATTTTTGTCCAAATGTAAGAAAGTCTCGGTTTGTTGTAGGCATGTACAGCCTATGTTGAAGGTTAAATTGAATAAATATAAAAAAAAAATTCATAAACATTACTATTTTCACCTTTCCAAGTACTTGTTGTAGTATAGTGGGTGGGACAACGACGGCCTGCCCAGGACCAGGATGGGAGGGCTGTGCCCCAGTAAAGCTTTATGTCTAGCACTGCCCTGGAAGTGGACCATGAATGGACCCTTGTGGGACCCCGCATGTGAGAGAAGATGCGATAGAAGGAAATTCATGGGTTGGACAGCCACAGTAGAGCCACACCATTATATCCTTATGCTACATTTCTGCCTTCACAGCACCACCATTGCTAAGCACAACAACATCAACTACGATGTCTCTGTACAAATCCACATCCACATTGGATTGGTTATTTTTAGCCTTTGTTTAGTTGGCTAGCTAATCTACGTTTTATCAGTTACACTGCTGTTCAACAAATCAATTTTTTATCTTTACAACAAAGCTTTACTTGCTCTTGTTGGTCACGATAGTCCAGCCCGCAGCTCCTGACACAAGTTCTTAGTTCTAGTCCGGGAAAGAGAAGTTTTTCTGACTGAGAGCCAGTCCTTTGGCTGTGGAAAAGAATTGGTTCAAACTTAAGCACTACCACTAGCACTAGCTTCTACCAGCCCTGGAACTGGCTTGTTGGTAAAGGGATATCGATCAACTGTGGATCTTCTCACTTTGGGGTACTTTTCACGTCTGTATTGAGACACCAAATGGGAATTGTCATCATGGGACACAGGGATGAGACTCAGATGTCACAGAAACAAAGGCAAAACAGCTGCTTGTTCTTTATTCCTTTATGCTATTACATAAGTGGTGTTTTAAAGACAAACACTAGAGTCATTATTGACAGGTTAATTTCTGTGTTTGTTTAATGTATTAGGTTTTCTTTTGTTAAGCCGACTGCATGACAGGCACATCTACACACACACTGTGCCGTTTATGATCCTTACATGATCATGGATCATGTTACAGCCTAGTTTTTCCACAGAACATTTAACCTGTAAAGACAGTACACAATAGAATCGTGGCTGTTTTTAATGCAGTGCTACAAGCTTGTAGCCACTCAGTGGCGGTTTCCAGCCTTGTCTTTCCAGATTGTCTAAATGTTTAATGATATTATGTAATGTATGGACTGTTTTTAATGTATGACAGGAAGAGAGACTGGATGCTAAACTGGCCTGTCTACAATCCATAGAGATACTGCTTTTATGATGCATACAACCGAGCTATTTCAAATAAATAAAAATGACTAAAAAGTGGATCCTGCATAAGAGGGGAGCTTTAAATGTTCACACACATTCTTGTGTAGTAAGGTGGTCACTCAACAATTATGAAACACTTTTATGAAAATTAAGTATTTTATAAATATTTAATTTAATTTAACTGGTCTGTTCATGTTGGAGGGAATTTCTTTATCAGGTCTGTGTGAAACTTTGTCCACAGTGCTGTAGAGTGTAGATTATAGATTAAAAACAAATGAAACAACAGCGAGTGCAACATGCTTCACTTTATTATTGTCACTTATCACTGGCTGCTCATTTGATGTGAGGTTAAAAGCTCAAATGATGTTATAGCACTAAATTAATTAAGGTTCTCAACATCCAGCAAAGTAAGCAGAGGGTTGTATATTTTCACACTTTTTCTCCATGATGGGCTTCATCCTGGTAATAAAAAAAGATCAACATCACTTGTGGTATTCTACATGTTGTTTAATGTTAAGTACGGTACTACTGACTGTATTGATTTCATTCTTATCAATTATCAAAAACAGAACATGCAAATTGATGGATTAACTTACACTCCTCCTTGGTTCTCCCAGGTCTTTGCCCCGATGAAATGGTCACTGTGGAAATACATGAAAAATACATTTTAAAGAACGTTAACACATATTGAATTGACAGAATTTTAATTACAGTTTAGTTTGTTACTAATAAACAGAAGAATCTTCTCTGTGGACTGAAACATTCAAATCCTCAGGTCACAAGATAAAAACGAACAAATTCCTGGTTTTATTCCTGCTGGAACTTGTTTGTCATAGCACTTTAACATCTGTAATTAAAATGTGACCAGAGGTGCAGCATGCTTGAAATATCTAGCTCACACAAGACACAGAGCAGAGCAGAGCAGAGCAGAGCAGCCAGTGACCGTTTTTGTAGATGTTGTGAACTGTTTTCAGTCTAGTGCACTGGTTTATGATGGATATTTAAATTTGGCTAAATTAATTAATGTATAATACATTTCCTGTGCAAAAAAACATAATTTAAATGTTAACTCACATTTGATCCTCACTGTGAAGAACTTTAAATGTGAACTTACCCAAGAGTGGAGGCAGTCTTCAGCATGCAACTGATGTCATCCAGTATGTTGTCATCATGCAACTCTGGAAACAAGAAAAGAAGACAGTTGAGACGGTGTACAATGACAGATGTATAGCAAAATGAAAGTGTAATATGATTTAATCATATTGTCATACTTATCGCTGCCATTTTACTGAGAGGTGTTTTAGAATTTAGTGATTTTGGTATATTCCAGCCAATCAGCTTTTTCTTACTGTAGTTAGAAGTAAGGTTGAAGTTGGGAAATTCCTCTCACTCGTCCTGTTAGGTTGGGGTTTTTACACAGCAGGAGGCAGCAGGCAGTGCTGCCACTTACTGCAGGCAGGAATATTCTCTGTTCTAGTATCTCAGCGAATGTCATCCTTTTAATCTCACGTTTTAGTCAGGGAGCCCTTTGCTTAATGACAATGTTCTTTTAGAACTATTGATGGAAGACAGCAATGAGAAGTCCTGTTTGCCACAAGCCATGTAGGGGACACAGCGAACATGTGGAAGAAGGTGCTCTGGTCAGATGAGACTAAAATTGAACTTTTGGGTATGAATACTTTTGCAAGGCACTGTACACTGTAAAATATAACTCAATTTAAAAACACGAGTTGAAAGGCTGTCTTGAAATTTTTACCAGTGTGAAAATACACAACCACAACCTAATGTATGTATATATTAGACCCACATCACTGAAAGAAGTGATGAGTTTCTGCAGTTTAGATAGTTTGTTGAGTTTGACACGAAAACTCACATGAACAATACCCACTGAGGTTAGTATGAGAATTTTAGGACAAGAATACAAAAATGTTGTTGCATGAGGCCCAGTGACATATAGATGTAAAATAAACACAAACTCACTGCTGCAGGGCATCCTACAGATATTAGATGATGGAGTTACACCGTCGTCACAGGCCAGGTGATTGGGTAGCTGGAAAACACCATAGAGACGGCACGACTGAGGTGATGGCGAGTTTTGCATTGAAGCGCCCATGTGGCTTCGTTTCCCTCGAGGATGGTGCTGGTTAGGGCCTTGAGGGCCCCCTTGGTTGCCGGTGGTCATCTCCTTCACTGCACAGGTGTTAAAACCTGTGGCCACCTCAGTGTTACAGGCAACTTAAGGCAAGAGAAAATAGACAAAAAAAACTTACAAACGTCTCCAAATTTAACCCACATGTCCCCAAACATCTGCGCAGATTTTTTAAATTAGCTGCATCTCATACATACAGTACTACAGAATAGAGAAAACCCAACGCCCACTGAGTGAGCACTAGGGGTCAGTGGAGAGGAAATACTCCCCGAAAGGAAGAAACCTCCAGCAGAGCAGTTTCAGGGTGGGCAGCCATCTGCCTTGACCAGTTGGAGTGAATGAAAAGTGGAGAAAGAAAAGCAGAAAGTTACAGAGAGAGGAAGAAGCACAACTACAAGACAGACAAGACTCAAGTTAATGACATGCAATAGTAGCACATACTCTGGATAGAGAGAGAAAGACGCCTGACAGAGGAGATGCTCTATGACCCCCAATCTTTCTTCTTCACACTGGGCTTCAGGTTTTGTCATACAAAACTTACTCTTGGCCACTAATTCGTCCATGTTCACATGTTTCATCTGTGTCATCACTTGCGGGTTACAGGTCACATTTTTCAGGTGGTCTCTCAGTTTACATTTCGATAGATGCTTCCCTTCAGCCAGACTGAAGCCCAGCACTGCCAGCAGAAAAAACGCGAGTATCTTCATCTCGACTCCAACTGTCGTCTCTGACTCTGAAAACATCCCGTACATGGCCTGATATTTATACAGTCTACAGAAGCACTAGTAACAAATGAGGCAATTTACAATGTTTGTTCTGCTCCGTTAAAACCCCCTCTGTGGTGTTCTGCGTGAGAACAATGTTGTGCAACATGTTTAATTTTGGGTTTCAGAACTCCAAAGACGTCAGTGTAGTTAAAATGATCTGAACACCTTGAAACCTTGGTTCCTCAGCTAATCCAGCTTTATAACAGGTTCTTTATATTGACAGTTTTTAACTTTGTGATGTTCTGAACATATAACCACCAGGCTAAAACCAGATAAGGTGAGAAATGTCTCATAAAACGTCTAATGCCAGGGGATTTCGTTTCAGCACCTGATGTGATAGCAGGTAGTGCAGGTTGTGCTCCTTTAGTATGCAGAACACAGGCATCATGTTACACCCAGCAAAAGACTGATCATTAAGAGCAAAACATAAAAGATTAGCAGAACAAATAGTGCACTTAATTTCAGCTTCAGTAGAAACGTTCCCATAGAGGATCTTGTTACATGCACACCAGTAGCTGCGTGGAGCTCTGTGCAGACTCTGTGCAGCCTAAATGAGCTGCAGGTGCTGCCTTGTGCTGCAAGCAGTGAGTAGGATGCTAGCAAAACACAAAACCTGGGAAGGATCAGTCAGGAAGTGTAGGGAGAGAGTCTGTGGCCACCACATGCAAAACTATTCTCTGTCACTTTCATATGCACCAAACTATTCTGCAACCATTAGTGCTTCCTAAGTGGACAGATTTAAATCCCTGAAGTTAAACTGACTCTGTGTTATACTGTAGAATCTGTGTTGTAATGTTAGAATCTTATGTACGTATGTGTATGTGCTATATAACTTTGGTGTAATTACACAGCACGAGCCAGAGGAGTTAGAAAATGTTGCTGAATCTCTGTGCGGCGACCACTGAAGCCGAAAGTCACAAACTCACAAACTCAAGACTGAATAAAAGTAGCCCATAGTTTTTCTACTCAGTAGTATTAACAGTACTAAATCTAAATCTACACAACTTCAAAATTAGAAGTCCACTAAGGAAATAGTGCATAATATGTTGATAACATAAATGTAGAGTCTGGTCCAGATTAGTTTGTTAAACTCAACAACACATTTTTACCATCATTTGTCAATTTAAAGTTGTGACAGGTTAATAAATAAATGATACATCAGCATTTAAGTTTTTATAAGAATCTAAACCTGCAACAAGTCACTACTAACTAACGCTGTAAAATAAATCCATCCATCCTTTTTCCGAACCGCTCTGAAAAGTAAATGGAAATACTCCAGTAAGGTACAAATACCTCAAAATTGTACTTAAGTACAGTACTTGACTAAATGTACTTGGTTACTTACCACCTCTGCTGAAGTTAATGGGTGGATGGATGAACATAATCAATTTCACGGAGGATTTACTGCAGAACTATGTTAGGTTTAGCTAAAACAATAGCAGCTGAGTGTTTAGTGAGACAGAGGGAGGACTTGGTGTAGATAATTGTGTCTGAACTGCACAAATGAATACAGCAACAATATTTAAATATAAATAGTCTGATCACATTGTAAAGTTTCAGATATATTCTGATATCATCAAGAAACATAAGGTCTGTGTTTTCGATTGGAATATGACTCTTTGGTTGAGGTAACTAAAAATGTGATTATATAAAGTGTCAAATAATAAAAATATTCTTATTAGATAACATGTCAATAACAACACATCTAAATATCTTTCAAATATCATCTTTATTGACTTGTGTACACAAAACTTTTTCCACTGATTTTATTATAGATACAGAAACACAATACATGTATCAGACTTCACTTTATTATTGTCAAAAACCACTAAGATGTTTCATTCCTAATAGTTGTGGGAATAAATGGATTAAGGTAGTGGACAGTACAGAGTTTCTGGTTCATAGTTGCACTCTTCCTTAAAGAGGAGACCCAACCTGCAAATACAAAAGATCAACATTACTTGTGCTACTCAAATGTCATCTTTTGCTAAATAAACCGATGGTAATAATTTCATGGTGAAATATTTGGTATTCCACAATTTATTGCAAATCAGAGGTAGATTATCAAAAGCAGAACTGTCAAATGATCATATTAAAAAATAAACCTACATTGTTTTTAACTCCTCTGTTAAGTTCCTCCCAGCGATGGTGTTACTGTGGAAATATTTGAAAAATATTATATATTTGAAATGCAAATTAAATTGTCATTGTGTAGTATAAATATACATACATTTAAATCACAGCACTTTAATTAGGGTTTATTTTGAAGGGGTGCAGCATGGCATTTGACCTTAACAGCAACAGCAACAGCAGAAACATGCTTTTTTTTTTTTTTTGGTTCTTTAACTACAACCTAAATCTGGTGCAGCTGCCTTTGAGTTCATTGTGGTGTAAAGTAAACATAAATCCAAACATGCATCCCAAGATTCCACTGTAAAGAAATGTAAAAATGTTTTTACCCGTAGGTGAGGACCTTCAGCAAACAGTTGATGTCATCACTTACGTTGCTGTCAAGCAGCTCTGGAAAGAACATAAGAACATAAGAACACAAGTTTTCAAAGTTGAAAATGTTTTGTGTGACAGTTCAATTGAACAATGACCACTGAAAACTCACTGTTGCAGCTCATCCCACAGATATTTGGTGACGGAGTTACGCTGTCGCTGCAGACGAGGCGGTTGCTTAGCTGGAAAATGCCATAGAGTGTCCAGATCTCTGTGTAATGGTCGTGACTTGGAGAGTGATCGTGAAGGCCGGGCCGGGTCCTGAGAGGCCTCTTATCGTGTCGTGGCCCTCGAGCATGGGGCCGGTTGGGTCTCGAACTGTGATCACCCTCTATCTTTATGCTCACCTGCTTCACTGTACTGGTGTTAAAACCTGATGTCACTTCTGCATGACAGATAACTGAAGGCAGGAGAGAAGAGAAAAACAAACAAACCAATCATCTACAAGCACAAGGCTGATTTTACAAAGTACTGAACTGGAATCTGTTGATTACATGAATGTAAAAGTGTAGCCCAGATTTGTTTAAATAGGGATTCCTGTGAGCAGGACATGGACACCAACTAATCAAATCAAATGTAGCTCAAAGGAAGTCAAGCAATAATCATTTTTAAGGCTAAAAAGCAATATTTTTTTGTTTATTTAGTAACTAAATCAAAAGTGATTCAATTCCAACAAATACCTGCTCCACACATTAGCCATTTTTACAACAGCCACTCTAGTTGAATTGAACTAGAGAGCTGGACCAAACGACCTACATGGGCATTTAAGTTGGAGGACTTGTTGCTCAGTGTGTTTTAATGTTGTGGCTGATCTGAGGAATATTTCTTTCCATGAACACACATAGTTTTGCACTTATTTTGACTTAACTTATTCACGAGAATACAGAATCTCTGACAACACCTTTGTTTAAAATCTGATCTGAATGTTGGTACATGCTCAGTTTTCCAGCTTTCAAGATGTTAAGCCAACTTATATTTTCTATTTTTAAAGATCATTTATAGTAAACTTCAGGGTTTCTGGTGTAAAAGTAGTAACCAGTACTTACTCTTGGTAACCAAGTCTTGTCCACTCAGTACAGTGTTGTTGAACGTCACGTTGATGTTACCAATGGAGAACGTCAGGATGTACTTCAAGTCACATCTCGGAGTCAGCCACCCTTGAGCCGTACAGCAGCCCAGCACTGCCAGCAGAAACACAAGTGTCTTCATTTTCCTTCCAGCTGCTCGCTTTGACTCTGAGTGAGCACATGCTGCTCTATATATACTGTTTACAGAGGAACACTGCTCTTTTGTTCTTCTTACATTAATGCTGCTGCTGGGAACTGAGCTCCATTAAGTGAAAATTACTCACCTTCAGAAATGCAGCACATCAGGTTTGTGTTCTTTCTTCCCGTCTTGACCTTAAGACCTTAAAAAATTATGCAACATCCTTTCATATTAATAATTATGGTTTGGTTAGTTTCACTCAGGTTAATTTCACATCAGCGTGACAAACTAAAGAATAATGTCACACTGAGCATTCATGAGCATGTTATCACGTGTAAAGAGTTTGGCAAACAAATATGAACTTTATATCACCGGTTTTGGTAATGAAACATATGTATTGATGATCCATCATAATTTCACTCAAACGGTGAATAAATTGAACGAGGTATTTATGATAAAACCACGGGCCTGTGCGTATTTGTAAAGTGTAATATGAAGTGTTGTTTTCCGGTTCTTTTCCGGTTGAGTGATGTTGCAAGCACATGAAAGCATGAACAAGTTTAGTCTTCACTGTGACTAATGCAACACATTCTTCACATCCACGCATATTGACATTTAGAAACCAGTACAACCAGCCCAGTGCTGACACATTAAATTGACAGGCTTCTGCGTCTCTAGCCACTGCCATTGCAACAACAAATTGCTTTTTATTAAATATTGCTGTCATGCTCTTCTGTGTGTTATCAGCATGTTTTAGAGTAATCCTGCCCTCTACTGTGCAAAATCAATTACCACATTTAAAGACATCACACCTACATTATCATCAACGATGAAGAAATGTGTGTTAACATACTGGTAAAATAATTTCAGCATATCAAATGTTTAAACTGAAAAAAAGTACAATTTATGGCTAAACGGTAATTTTGAAATGAATATCAGCAAGATGTCTCATAAAAGTTGGTAACAAAATGCAGGAAAAGTTTTTGGTACAGTGCTATGAAAAAGTATTTGCCCTAAAATGATTCAGATGATCAAACTGATTTTAGTATTGCACAAAGATGACCCGAGTAAATACAAATGCAGTTCCTATATGATTTCATATATTAAGAGAAAAGCTGTCTAGACCTGCTGTATGATGATGTGCAGTAAACAAGTCTCTCAGCAGTAAAGATGGGCAGAGGTTCACCAATGTGTGAAACGTTGCATCTACAAATTGTCAAACAAACTTAGAATAATGTTCCTTAATGTAGAATTTAAATGTATTATCATGTATAGGACATAATGTCATCAAAAGTCTTTGTGAGCAAGGGAAAAGCCTGAAATGTAATAGTGGTGGTCTGTAAGACTCGAGTCCCTTCAAAGTAATTGGATCATTCGTGAACACAGCATCACAACTGCCATCAATTAATAAATTATATAGTTTTTTCTTAAAATGGTAATTTCCCAGTTTACTTTGAATAAAACAGGGGTTTATTCTGTTTCTATTCAGATTTTACACAACATCATTTATAACTATGTTTCATTCTAAATCTTGAAGCATACCTCTAACTGTCTACACTTATGAGCTGATCTTTGCTAGTTGTGCACGACAAAATCCCTGTAAGTGTGAACGTATTTGGCAATAAACCCGACACCTTCTGAATCTGAAAAACCTTTTCAGCTGCTCTCAGTTTTTCTGACTGACTGGTCCAACAACAAAAATCTAAAGCTGACTCACAAAATGTTTTTGCCTTGCGAAATACTGTAACTTTTGAGGCGTTTACTTCACAGAAACAATGTTAGTCACATATTAATTGTAGGGGAAAACCCAGCGGATCATAGAGTCAGTGGCTCTCACCTAGAAACACTGAGTATGTGCCCCAAATTTCATTCCAATTCATCAATCCTGTACATTTCAAATAAAAACAACTTTGATCTGCTGGTGGCAGTAAAATTAATGATCAAACTCATGGGAATTTATCTTTTGTGCACAACAATAATCTGAACCATATTTCATGATAGTGTTGTCATGGGTACAGGATTTGTTGCCAGGAACGACTCGGGAGAGTAAATAAAGTTTTGAGACTTTATTGAAAAGGCAGATGTTCTTGCACAGGACAGGGAGCCTGGAACTGAGATGACCAGAGGAAGAAGAGCTTCGCAGCTTCTGAAAATGACAGGTACTCACGGTTGGTGATGAGAGAAAACAGACAGGAGGATTTCCAGGACTCACAGGTAGGTGGGGGATGTATGTCGCAGGTTTGGAATTACAAATATGGTGGGGTGTGGACCAGAAGAGACTGCCCATTAAGCTAAATCGGATGGAAAGGTCAGGAGGCAGAAATAGTTTGAGGTATTGTGAGCCAGGCAGAGAAGGGGAGATAGATCAGCAAGTAGCAGGGCTGAGATGAAGGCAAGGTGACAGTCAGACAGTAGGTTAGCAACAGGTAATCAGATCTGCTGGATAGCTGCTTCCAAGGGTTGCACATAAGACTACTTTGTAGGGAAAGAGACTAACAAACCTGCTTATAAAAGAGAGGGAGAACAGTTGCAAGCAGTCTGGGTGATTAGTGGCAGATTGAGCTGAGAGCAGGGGAACAGGAAACTTATCATATATAGAAAGAGAGGGACAGACAGGCAGAGGAAACCAGAGACCATGACAAGCGTTGCTATAAAATAATACATACTGTACACTTTCTAATCAAAATTAAATATTAGAATGAGAATCAGAAAATTGATACAGCAATGGCTCCACACAGGCCGAGTGTGGCAAGTTATGGATTTAGCTGGTTAGTAAATGTAACAGAATATAACTTTAAACTTACAGTGAAGTAATCTGACAATGTAACAACATAGTTTTATTAGTAGTTTATGTAACAACTGTGCTGCCAGGGATTCGTATGCCAGTACGAACTTTGGGTGGCAGCATTGAATAAGATACTGTTATTCTGCCAAGACACTACAAATGCGTGCATGTTAGGTATTTCTGGTATGTTCTGATGTGGAGATACCAGACAGGTCTGTGTGAAAACTAGTGATGTTGGTCAAGTCTGTCAGATATCTTCTGGATGGCTTTGATTTAGATACGATGGGGGCAGATTAACGGAAGTTTTGGTCACACTCTGTTGAAAGCTGTGCTTTCAGTTGACTTGCAGCTACTGTGTATTCTGATACAAGGCAATTTTTTACTGTCTTAGAGCAATTAGTAGTGTGTTGAACTGTGCAGTCGGGAGTCCTTTATGAAGTTATTGTATGGAAATGTATTGTAAAGGTAGCAGGTGTTTGTTATTTTGTGGGTCTATGGTCAGACAGTGTGTGCACATTTGCTTTTGTTTTGTGTTTGTCTGCATAGCTCACTGTCCATATTTTTTCTGCAGATTCCTCACTGCCACGTTCATTTTGTGAATCATTTGTTTTGCTTTATTTTAATTCAAGGTTAATCCCCCTAATCAAAACAGACTAGACATATAGCGCGCGCGCACACACACACACACACACACACACACCCGCACACATTTACACAGTATAGATACACACCTCTCTATATCTGATCTAGTAGACACGTCTAAATCAGATAATGTTGGATGTTTTTCCAAGACAAACATAAGTGTCCATACTTGATATAATAAGTTATATATAAGTTGCATTTAAAAATCTCAAGTTTTGTAAACTCTTCCACATTTTCTAATTACATTGTGAACATAGTTGCTGATTTTTAGAACATACAACCTGTCGTCTCACACTGTGTTCAAATTCTGTTCTATTTGCAACTCAAGTACTTTAATATGCATTATATGTTATAATATGAGAGAACTGAAACTTTCTACCATCATTTCTTTCTAAATGTAATCTCTTGCTGCCTCATGTATTGCTATTAAATAACTTTGTTCACAAAAGTGGTTAAAGAAATGACAGCCTGCAGACAATCTGGAGTCTCTCAGGGTTGGGGGTAGGTGGGGACATAAGGCTTGGATGCATGCAGTACTCGCATGTGCAATATACAAGTATAATCTTATACAATTAACATTTTGGAAATATAACTCAATGAGAAGAAGTAGAAGAAAAAGTATTTTAAAATTTAAAACCTTGTTTTTTGCAACTGCACCTTCGCAAGCACAATAAATGAAAGCAACTGTGTGAGTCTGGATAAGGCAGCAATTTTCATAATTTCTTTGGCCACAACTGCAACAAAAGGGACACACTGTTTTTACAGGAGCTGTATTTATTTATGATTTTCAAACATCCCTTCAAGCTGTGAATATCGTTGGAAGTAGACATTATTGGGATGAATGCAATAGTGGTGTGATTAAGTAACTACACAAAGTCGTCTAAAATAGATCATGATGACATTGACTTATGTTATATTTGAATAAAGGAATTTGAATTAGGAAAAATATAAAAAAGAGATAATATGAGATAATTGGGAACAAGATTAATAAAAACACCTTCCATTACACCTTACTTCACACATCATCATTATTGATGCAGTAGTTTAATTCCTTCACAAATGTGATATGATTCACTTCATTATAGTTAGTTATAAATCACTGGCTGAGTATTTGAGAGAAGATTAAATGCTCAACTAGTAGTCATGACTAATTTGACTTTTTAACTAATTTGTGGTGGTGGGCATCCAGCAAAGTAGTCCAAGGAGTTTAGGTCTCTGCACTCTTTCTGAAAGAGGAGATGGAGCCTGCAAATGAATAGTAGAAATCATCATTAGTCAAGGTACCCACATGTTGTCATCTGTTATGTCATATATATTAGTAGTATAACTTACATTTTCATTAAATGCCGAACTGAAGGTGGTGCACCGATGCTTTGGCGACTGTGGAAATATATGAAAGATATATTAAATATGTGAAAGCCCAGTGTAAGTAGAAATACATAATTTTTCCATTGCCGCTTCCATTTTAGTTCGTTCAGTTTCCATTTTGTTGCTCAATCACAGAGTGCAAACAAACTCTCTCGCGTCCCGACATCACCAAGACCCTTCCAGGGCTCGTTCGGAGCTAGTGCTTTTTCAAACCAGTTCTGATTCGAAAACTAGTTCCAACTTGGCACCAAGTCTAAGAACTAAGAACTGATTGTGTCAGAGGCTGAGGGCTGGAATATTGACAAGATCAACTGAAGTTTATCATTTGTTGGACGTGTTTAACTGCTGTGTGAGTGATAAAATCATAGTTTTTGCTAATTAAATTCTAATAGCTAAAGCTAATGAAGTCTGTTAACATCCATTAACATGTTTAGCTTTTTTAGTAGTTGCTGATCATAACAAGCAGCATGTGTTGGACCAGGAGTATCTGGATAAGAGGTTTGGCTCGCAAAGTCACAAATAACACTGTTATTAATATAAGGTGCTGTGAAAGTGCTGATGTATCATAATGATCATTCACCTGTAGAAAAGCAAACCTAATTTATAAGGTTAACAATTTCAACCAACTTTGATCCAGCACTAGCACCAAGATCCGGTTGCTCGAAAATCTGTGGACTTAGACATGACGTGCAGATGATGTTTACCATCAAGATAAAACACAACAAGCTTCAGGAGCATTAGTCATCCTTTCTGTTCCCCTGTCTCATGGCTGATTCTAAACTGTCAACTAAACATGAATCACATCATTTTCTGACATGACTGACTGTGGTAGGACCCGAAGTTCAACATACTTGAAGGTTTTAGCTCAGGAAAAACAAAGAGCAGCAGCAGCAGAACTCAAAATTAATGTTTATCTTTCTGTTTCTTGACTTTCAGTTTCACTGTCCTGCGTTTGATTCCTGGGTCGGCCAGGACCTTTCTGTGTGGAGTTTGCATGTTCTCCCCGTGTTTGCGTGGGTTCTCTCCGGGCACTCCGGCTTCCTCCCACAGTCCACAGACATGCAGTCAGGTTAACTGGGGACTCTAAACTGCAGGTGTGAGTGAGAGTGTGAATGGTTGTTTGTCTATATGTGGCCCTGCGACGGACTGGCAACCTGTCCAGGGTGTACCCTGCCCTTCGCCTGTATGACAGCTGGGATAGGCTCTGGCACTCCCGTGACCCCTGCGGGGACTAAGCGGTTCAGAAGGTGGATGCATGGATGGTGATCATCTGCTGAAGCTTCTTTGTGCTCAAGTTAAATTTGAATTTTGAGTGACGCAACAACTAACCATGGGCTTTTCAGTCAGGGATGGGTGACACCTACTGGAGCTCAGTTTGTGGAAGATCTGAACCAAAATATTATCAAAAGCATTTTTATGTGTGTTCAAACATATCTGGATTTGTATCTTTGAAAACTGACTGTGTCTTATTATCAAACAGATTTTTTCAGCTAAAACGAAAGGGAGTGAATCAGTTCAGCATCAGCAGTGATCGCACTGTAAAGAAGTTTTAAAAGGAACTTACTGGCCTCTGAAGGACTTAAACAGACAAGCGATATCATCGCTGATGTCATCATCAATCAATTCTGAAAAGACAAAGAGGTCAATTTTCCTGGTTTAAGGTGAAGATGGAAGTTAAAACAATTTTAACTTAACTGATGATCCAGTCCAGACCATAACAGCATATATTGATAAAAACAAATGCAATCTGAAACTCACTGCTGCAGGGTATCCCACAGACGTTGTCTGTTGGATTTACACTGTCGTTGCAGGCCATGCGGTTGCCCAGCTGGAAAATGCCGTACAGCACCCATGGCTCTGGAGGTGGTGGCAAAAAGACACTGGAGTTGCTTGCTGAGTTGTGTGTTGAGTTCTGCCGTCGCTCCCAAAAATGGTGGTGGTGTCTGCCAGTGTGCGCACGGTCTTCCACCCCAGCAGGCAGCTCTTTTACTACACTGGTGTTAAAACCAGAGGACTTTTCCGCATGGCAGACATCTGAGCACGAGAGAGAAATAATTGTAAACTTTCACAACTTTTTAAATTGTTGCATTTATTTTTTGTCCCCAGAGGAATCCAAAGGTTACTTATGCCCTCCTGGTCTTTTCTCTAATGCCTACATCAGTCCAAAATGAAGTTTACCTTGCATAAACATAACCTCCTGTGGATGAATCTAATGTGTTTTGCATATTAGTGCAACCTTCATAATGAACTTGAAATCTACTAATGAATTTTTTGAAGGATGAGTTAGTTGATATTATGTATGTTGCTTAGCGTGAACAAATGTCATGCACAGATTGAGCAAGCAATGCTTGTACCCTACAGTACAGCAAAGCCTGTAAGTGTGTAAACAAGTATAGAACTGTAACTATTAGATAATTTTTATTATATTTGATATTTATTTATTATAGACCATGTTTTGTGTTTGTCAAGTTTGGATATTTTGGCCCAATTAATGTGTAAATAATTGTGTAACTTTGTTTGTAGTTATTACATAAATTCATCAAATGCATTTACAGTCATCTCATGTTGCTTTATGTCTTTTATGCAACTTTCATGTATGTTTATACTGTATATATGTACACAAAAACAACATACAGAAAAACATCATCATACATTATCTAATGTATAAGACAGGAGGAGAAAGTACACAAGCACATATGTTTTTATTTTTTAGTATATTTTTAACATGAGTTCCCACTGGTTTCAACGCGTGAAACATATTAACTTTTAATCGTAAAAGTACTTACACTTGGCTACTAAGTCGTCCACATTGCTACTTTGTGGCCCCGGCACTGACAGACCACCAAACGCACTTGTCAGCTGGTCCCTCAGGTCACACTTTGCCACAATGATCCCCTCAGTCAGACTGCAGGACAGCACTGCCAGCAGAAACACCACCAGCACCTTCATCTTGATTGCAGCTATCTACTCTGGCCCTGAAAACATATGTGGCATGATATTTATACTGAGCAGAGCTGCACATAAAGAATGATGGACATCTTTTGTTCTGCCTCGGTAAAAGGCCACTCCTCTGGTTCCCAGAAATAGAACAGTCGACGTGAAAATATGTTGTATCACATCTCATGCTTAGAGATCTGGCACAACAGGTTTGTGAGCCTTAAGAACATAGCGGGAAGTAAGTACCCTGTGCCTGAAATTTTTTTTCATGTTTTGCTTTTGTTCTGTTGAAAAAGCATACAGTAACCATGAAAATAAAACACAAAACAGGTGACAGTTTATCTTCTCACATCATCATAATACATTTTCACTTTCGAATTGTTCATTGTCAGCAATGTGGACACAGTGAATACAGTATGTGAAGTATGTAAGCGTGTATGTTTGTCTGAGGTGATCAAAGTGTGTGTAAAATAAATAGAGTAACAAGTGTGCATCAATTCATTATTAATCTTAATTTTAATTTTATGAAAATTATGCTATTTAGAAAGTACAGTACAGGGCAGCAGTGGAGCAATTGGTGCGGCAGTTGCCCCCCACCCAGGAGTTGGCAGTTGGAGTTCTGGCTGCTGCAACATGCTGAAGTGTCCCTTGACAAGACTCTTAACCCCCATTATGTCCACAAATCCCCAGCCACTGAAGGTGCACAAGCCATTGTACTCTGAGTCCGTCTGAAGCCCAGCATCTGGGGAAGGTTGCATGGGACATCCAGCGTGAAACCTGTGCCAAATCACTGTGCAGACCAGGCTCCGTTGTGGCAACCCTGACTATGGGATGAGCTGAAAGAAGGAAGTACAGTACAGATCTTTACAGATTAACACAAGAAAGCAAAACAAAGTTCTGGGTTCACACATTCGGTACTAATATGACAAATGCAACAACTAATGCAAAAAAAAAGCCAGTGAATCAATGAGTAGCACAGGTGGTCTCCTGCACTCCAGAGACAGGTGGTTATACTTTTGACAGTTTTTTTACTATATGTATTCATATAAATTTTATTTAGTCAGGAAATGTACAAAAAAATTATCTTTTGCAAAGGAGACTCAAGCTAAATTACATATATACATTTAAACAAGTTACACCCAAACAACCATCATGTACTCAACAGTAGTGTGAATAGTATCAGGGATTAGCTTTGTTGTTTTGAGGAACTTGATGGCATTGGTATGAGTAACAGTACTGATCCTACTGTCTGTAGCATGCACCATAGTTTTACTGTTTTCAAGAGATGTAGGTAATGTGTTACTATCTTCTTACACAGTCCACATCGCAGACAACAGGGATCTCTTTAAAAAGCACTACAATGGAAATATTAAAGACAACCTGATACTGGATTAGGACTAGAGGACAAGAAAGATGCACAGTGGCTCATAGGAGGCTGCGAGGGAGAGTTGGGTGTCAGGTCCACCTTGAATGCAAGCTGAAGGTTAGATGCACTAGGAATAGTTGGATACTTGCAGAGTTGCCATAAGTGGCAGCGAGGTTAAGATTCAGGACAGTCAAACCAGAGTGGGTCGATAGCTACTGATGGAACACCTCTGGTATGACCTTCCAGAAGGAATGGTCAAAAATTCCCCAAAACACGCTCCTGAACCTTGTGGAAAGCCTTTCTTGAAGAGTTGAATCTGTTATAGCTGCAAAAGGTGGACTAGTCCGTATTAAACATTACAGATTAAGAATATGATGTTATTAAAGTTGATGTGCATGTAAAGGCAGACAAACCAAAACTTTTTAACAATATAGTGAACATCAGCCACACATAGGTAGAGAAAGTGAAAACCTTTAAACCTTTGAACCCACATCAGCTAGGATCTCACCTGCTCTTAGGAGGATGAGGAAGTTTGGGATGTCAACAAAAATCCTCAGCATCTGCTACAGATATACAATGGAGAGTGTCATCGCCAGCTCCACCACAGTGTTTTATGGAGACTGCACTGCTGGATAAGTAGCCTAACCAGTGTTATAAAGACTGCACAGCTCATTTGTGGAGCAGCCTTCCTTCTTTGCCACTACTGCAACAAACATTTTGTGTTTGTTTCTCAATTTTCGTCCACAATTCACAAATCCATATATAAAGTGTACATGGTGATAATTATGCAATAGAGCTGCCTCTTGGCCATGCGTACAGGACAATCCTGGATTAAATCTTAAGTTTTATTTTTCTGATTAGAGTAATTTTTATATTTATATTTAACATATGCTTGCGGTGATAAAGCTAAGCATTTATTTAAAAGGACCCTATAAAATGACTTTATTAGCATGATTATATTGGACACATTGTAAAATTTGAATCATACACACAACACAACAAGTGCAACATGCTTCACTTTATTATGATGTGATATATCACTGGATATTTACTTATGACAGATTTGTTCTTCCAGTGGTGACTAAACAGATTTTTGGTTATGAGCATTCTTTGTCATCTTCACACTGTTGCTGAAAGATGAGACTGTACCTGTAAATAAACAGAACAGAGAAGGCTGGCATTACTTGAGGCATTTTACATATTTTTGACAGACTGGATTGATTTCATAATAAACAGATACAACTTACAGTCTTTTCATGTACTCTCCAGAGCCAGGTGTACTGTGGAAATACATGAGAAATGATTAAATACACAAAATCACAGTTCGATTAGAAATGAAATGAATCACAGATGGCAAATAAAATCTAATTTATTTTAAGAGATTATTAAACGGATGATTGTACTCTGCATATCGTCAGATTCTGTGACACGTTCACCTTCATGTAATGTTAAGTCCAGGTCAGAGCATATGAGCGGAGCAGATTTTGTGCAGAGTGGATTTTGTTTGTTAATTCAGGGAATGTCGCCCTTTGTCCTGCACCAATTTTGCTTCAGTATCGCTCGCACCAAAAGCCTTAAACACACCCCAGCCTGAATGCACTTGTTAGTCAAAAACTGGCTGGTCTTTATTTCTTTGGGATGTTTAAGCTATTTGCACTTGTTATTGTTTTTTTCCTTTTTTGGATTATACTGTATGTGAGGTAATTTGAGTTGAGTGCTGAGCAATTATGAGCAGCTTGGAGAAGGCAAAGACGTCCGTATGGAAGAAGTGGAAAATCTCACTGCTCCACTCCACTCGTGCTGCAAACACGGGTCAGGGCTGTTTTGGCAGCAAAATGGGGACAAACCCAATATTAGGAAACTTTGGGGTTGATAGACAACTACAGCTCGGTGGTGACTAGACCTAAACTTTATGAAGAGGACTAGATTAAAAATTGTTATGTGCTTAAATATTTTGGTGAGGCAGTTTTATAAACTTTATGTAAAATAAGAATCAAGAAGATTTCTATATCTCATGTCAGTGGCAGTCCCCTGGACTATCTTAGCTCAACCAACAATGGAAGGGAGTGAATGAATCCCAGCATGGCGAAGCTGACAGAAAAGGCATGCATATATCATATTTGTCATATCAATCATATTTGACCAAAGAAGTTGACATAGAGCAGTGAGTTTTGAACATGTGCAATATGTTTAACCCAAAAAGTGGTTTGATTCAGTTGTCTGACCATAATATAAATTAAACCATTACTGGACATGAACTTAATTTTAACAACTGCATGATCATTTTAACACTTTATTTTTTCATGTTTTATACTGACTGAGTAGCAGATGGTTTCATTAAAGGGCATCTTTGAAGTTGTATATTGTTTACATGATGATTAAAACCTTAAATTTTTTTTTTTTTTTTTTTTTCTGTTACATTTCTGTGTAAAAATCCAGTAATGTCTCCGTGTTTCCAAACATGCATGTTACAAGGAGAAAAACTAGTGTTTTGCTATGTAAAAGGCTACAGAGGGGAACAGACTGAGGAAAGATCCCAGAAACATTCAGCCAAAAGTAGACTTAGCAGCAACGAGTGGAGAGGCAATACTGGGTCAGGTCTGGGAAGTTTCTGACATGTGCTGAGCTCAGAGCTGAAAGTGTTGCAGTCAATACTAGTGGAATCTGGGCATGAAATTCCAGAGTACAGCAATAGAAAAAAAAAATGACTGAACTAACTTATTGGTGATGATCTTCACCATGCAAGCGACGTCATCCTGTGTGTCGCCATCGATCAGTTCTGGAAAGAGAAATAATTGCTGGTTAAGGCCAAGCTGCATGTTAAAAACATTAAAGGAAAACAAGACAAAAGGAAATTGAAATGCATTTCTATTATTGCTGCCACCTGCAAAAATAAATAAATTAAATAATAATTAATATAATTAAATAAAAAAATTATTCTCATAG
>OMLM01012443.1:28147-46548 GCA_900302695.1 Helostoma temminkii
GGGGTTAGATGAAGTGGACTGGGTGGGTGGGGTGGATTTGAAGGATGATGTGGCTTGAGTAGATACTGTAGGGTGGGAAGATGTTGTGGACTGGGTGTGTGGTGTGGACTTGATGGGTGATGTGGCCTGAGTGGATTGTGTAGGGTGGGAAGATGGTGTGGACCTGGTGAGTGGTGTGGACTGGTGCGGTGGTGGATGAGTGCTGGATGGCACGGGCTTGGTAGTGGTTGTAGATTCGGGTCGTTGTGTGTGGGTCGTAGTTTTTGTGAACGGAACAGGTGATGTTGGGATGGTAAATGTAGTGGGCTTGAGGTTTGTTGTCAACCGGGTGGGTTGTGTGGGTGTTGTGGCCTGAGTCGGTGGAAGGGTGGCTGATATGGACTGCCTTACACTCCGTCTCTTTAGGTTGTGGCGATCGATCAGCTCTTTTACTGCACTGATGTCAAAACCTGACACCTGCTGTGCGTAACAGACAACTGAAGGCAGGAGAGAAGAGAGAAAACAACAATTGATAAACCGTCTCCAGAAGAGATCCACCATCAACATGTCTATGGAGGTCTACTCTACTGTGGCACCTTGTACATGAAACTTGTACTTGAAAAATCTGATAGGCAGACTGAAACAAAACTGAGCATTCATAATCCCCAGAGGATAAAACCAGTGCACTTTTGGGCACTGTGTGCTCCAGTATGAACTAATCACCATCACATTTAACCTTTAAAATGATAATTCACATTTTACTTAGTGCATCTTACGAGCATGCAGCGACAGCCCTGTACCAAGGGACAATATCATGAATGGTCATGAGAGGGTACTCTACCATACTAAGGGTACTTTCTGTAAGAAAGTAAATTTCTTACATTGAATAAAATATAGCAGATCAAAGGATGATTCTGTATATTTTTTATAGGCTGCTTACTTGTACAGACTGGGCATCTATGCTAACTATTAAGTGTAAATTTGACCTGGCCTTTTAGTTATATACCTTCCAGTGAGCTCGACAGATTCAAAAGAAGCCCAGCTACACTACAGGGGAATTTAAGATGCTCTTAAACTTTATACAAAGATCCTCTGAGGCAGATTATTGTAAGTTACAGCCCAGTAATTACACAATGCTTACAAATTAATTTAAAAAAATGAACTGTTAACCAATTACTGCAAAATAAGCCTGAATTGTTGATATAATTAGGGAAGCTACTGGAATTTTAATCATATAAAACCTATTTTTAGAAATTTTTGCAAATTTATTAAAATCGAAAAACAAAGTCTCTCATTTTCAGAAGTAACTATTCACACTTCATGGTGTTGCACTGTGAACTGCAGTCAGCTGGATCCTGTTTGCTTTAATTCTTAAGATGTGACTAAAATGTAACAAACTTAACTGATCACACATAATTTAGAAAGACATTCTGCTGTGTAGGTGCCACATTAGAGTAGACCTCCATAAATCAAGGCAATTGTATAAAGCCATTTCTAAAGTTTTGAGTGTTGCCAGGAGCTCATCAAACCAAATGTCTCAAACCACCAGGTCTCTGTGATGAAGAGAGGTGATCAGTACCCCGTCATTCTGTCTACCCCTTTTCAACCAAGAAGAACTTGGTGCTAGTTCTGGTTTAAAGTTGGTTAAACTTTGTTACTTTAAACCATTAGCTCGCTAATTAGCATTAGCTATGTTTTACTGATCGCACTACAGTTAAATAAATCTTGTTGGACATCATGGTCCAGCCTCCAGCCCCTGGTGCAATCGGTTCTTAGTTTTAGACCCTAGAGTTGGTGCCAAGTTGGAACCGGTTTTCATGACCAAGAACTGGTTCTTTGGTGGTGGAAATGCAAAGATCTGGATTGAAATTAAGCACTAACACTAAACCAGCCCTGGAACTGGATCAGTGGGAAAAGGGTATTACAGAACTGAGCTTCTGCAGAGATGCAACCAACATCATTATTATCTCATCAGACTCATGCCTGATGACACAAAATTAAACTCAGAGCCCCTAGCAGCATGTCTGCAACTCATCAGACCAGAGAACACTTTTTAAATTAAGAGATTTTTGCTTTGTAATTCATTTGCAAACATTTCTAAAGCGGGTAAAGTGTAAATTGTTTTGACTTTGTAATTTTGCATTGTTGATTCTAGCCTGATTTTATGGATTTCAAACTAACTTTATGCAAAAAATGTTTGCAAAAGTCTGAATGCTCAGGGTTGTGGTGGTTGTTGCTGTAAACATAATGCTGGCCATGACCAACATGTATTAGAACACACAGAGCATCAAAGTTTGTTGTGTATCTAAACCAAGAAATAACATAACATCTTATAACTCTTGAGTAGCTAAAAAACCAAGGAGATTTTTTAAAAAAAAGTTCACTTAAAATCTTGTGCAGTACAAATATATAAAATCCTACATTCTCATTTCAAAATGTTTATATCAATGCACATGCCTTTTTTTAAAATTATGAACAGCAGGCTTGAGTGTTACTAACACAAAAGTATCAACCAATACTCACGTTTGTCCACCAAGTCCCCCCCAGTCCATCCATTCTGATTTGCCGTGAGGCTACTAAAGGCATCCACTAGCTGATTCCTTAGTTCACATTTTGCTAAACTTCCTGCAGCCAGACTGCAGCCAAGCACTGGCAGCAGAAACAACACCAAAACCTTCATTTTGACTTCAACAGTCATCTATGAGCATGTGAATATATATATATATACTCTCAGCAGAGACTGGATGCAAAGAGGTGTGTTCTGCTAAGATAATATGTTGATGGGTTTGTGAGCTCTAAGTAGGCCAGGGTTCGAAAAATGATCTCCCTGAAAGCAGCTTTTCATATTTACAGGTTACACGTCATCCTGTCCTGAGACAACAAAGACGTGACTGATATAAGTGCAGCAACAGTGAATACAGGGTGTGTTTCTGTGATACTGTTACTTTGCTGAATACAGATATCATGTTAAGCCCAACAAAAGAAAAAAAAAACATGAAAGCTGAGCTGAAGAATCTTTTTAGGTGAGAAAGTTTTCCAAGAAACATATTCAAGATTCCTACAAAAACTGTCATGGCCATCTCATGAAGAGGATAAGCAAATAGACATTGGACGTGTCTAAATATTTAAGTGGAAAGAAAGTGAGACAGGGTGATGTTGTAAACGTGATGTGCTTTAAATGCTTGAACGGAAATACACCTGAAATTAACTGAGCAATATGTCAGTACAACATTTCAATTACTACACAAGGTTCTTATTTTCTGCTTTCCTTGACCCGTCTTTATCCATTAAAATCACTTTCAGAATTATTTTGAGTGTTTGATTTGTTCATGCATAACGTTGAACTCAGCCCTGTCAAGTGGAGATGGTAGTTTAAAGTTTTATGTAATTCTGTGTACACTCGTTGTCACCTGTTTGATCTGTGGCATCACATAAGTAACATTAATGTCTCAACTCTTTACAAATTCTGAATCAATTTCAGCATTTATGTAATAATTTTAAAGCTCTGCAGATCCATGCAGCTATTTTGTGATTCACCTTTAGTATGTATGATTCTGAAAGGTGTAATTCAGTTAAAAAAGTGAAACTCATATTGTATAGATACAATACACACAGATTGATATAGTTCATGTGTTTATTTCTCCTAATTTTGATTATTATGGTTTACAGCTAATTTAGATCCAAAATTCTGTATCTCGGAAAATTAGAATATTACATAACACAAAAAAACACTAAAAAAGGGATTTTTAATATACAAATGTTGGCATGTCCATGTACAGTATGTATATATACAGCACTCAATACTTGATCGAGCTCCTTTTGCATGAATTGCTGCATCAATGCGGCACAGCATGGAGGTGATCAGCCTGTGGCACTGCTGAGGTGTTATGAAAGACCAGGTTGCTGTGATAGTGGCCTTCAGCTCGTCTGCATTGTTGGGTCTGGTGATGCTCTTCTTCCTGTTGACTATACCCCAGAGATTCTCTGTGGGGTTAGACCAGTTTGCTGGCCAACCAAGCACAGTGATACCATGGTCATTAAACCAGGTATTGGTACTTTTGGCAGTGTGGGCAGGTGCAGAGTCCGGCTGGAAACTGAAATCAGCATCTCGATAAAGCTTCTCAGCAGAAAGAAGCATGAAGTGCTCTAGAATTTCCTGGTATACAGCTGCGCTGACTTTGGATTTGATGAAACACAGTGGAGCAACACCATCAGATGACATGGCTCCCCAGATCATTACTGACAGTGGAAAGTTCACACTGGACCTCAAGCAACTTGGATTCTGTACCTCTTCACTCTTCCTCCAGACTCTGAAACCTTGATTTCCGAATCAAGTGCAAAATTTAAAGATGGACCACCAGTCCAGTCCTTGTTGTTGTAGCCCATGTCCTGGATACGTCTTGTATTGTTGTGTCTGGTGGTTCTTGAAGCACTGACTCCATCTGCACTTACCCTTGTAAGCCAGCTATGGTGGTTTACCCTTGTAGATGGTGTCAATGAATATCTTCTGCACAACTGTAATTTCAGCAATCTTCCCTGTGATTGTGTAGCCTACTGAACCAGACTGAGAGACCATTTAAAGGCTCATAAAAAAGGTTCAGTATTGCAGACTCATGGTGTCACACTCTAATCAGTGAATTAACTCAAAAGATCTGCACAGATTTCCTATTATTCAAATTTTCTGAGATACTGAATTTTGGGTTTTCATTAGCTGTAAACCATAAAAGAAATAAATGCTTAAAATGCTTGTGTGTAATTATCTATATAATATGCGAGTTTCACTTTTTGAATTGACTTACTGGAAAAAAAAACTTTTTGATCTAATTCTAATTTCTTGATATGCATTAGTATTTATTACTGATTTTAGGTTGGAGGTTTTATTATAAAGACAGTTAACAGAACAAAAAGTGAAACATGCTTGACTTTATTATGGTCACAAATCATTGCTCAAATCACTGCCATCTACTTGTAAGGTTTATCCTTAAAGTGATATTTATGGAACAAAATGAATTAATATGATGGACATTCAATGGCTTGGGCATCGTGGCAACTTGGTGATAAGATGAATCTGATTCTGTAAATAAACAAGAGGTATTTTGTTATTTAATGTTCAGAAAGCTAAATCAATTCTATGTCTAAATGTTAGACAGTTCATGCATATTGTGTATATTTACAGTCACTATTATTTTCAACATTGTACATTAATACTGATGTAGCAAACAAAAAAAAACAACCCAGAATATCTTTGGTAATTTTGACTCTTCAGAGTAGCCACCTTTTGCTTTGATGACAACTTTGTACAACTTTGTGTCATTCTCTCAGTCAGCCTCAAGTAGTAGTCACCTGGAATGGTTTTCCAACAACCTTGATGGAGTTCCCAGAGGTATTGGGTACTTGTTGGCTGCTTTTCCATCACTCTTTCTGGTCAGTCATACCATACTATCTGAATTGGATGTTTGTAGAGGTCAGGTCATCTGCAGCACTCTATTGTGCTCTTTCTTGAACAAATAGCTGCATTTATCAATGCAGTATGTAATGAATGTTTTTAAATCCCTTTAGTCTTTAGGAGTTTTTTTTTATTGACCTGCAGAGATTGCATCGATTTTGTTGTAGTTATAGTATAGTATACTAATTTTAACTCATCAGACCAAAGGACAGTTTTTTCTCGTTATTTAAGAGTGTTTCTTACAATAATATGGATGTGTACAGTAGTTGTACTAGCACTTATGCGGGCTACTGATTTTGTACCGATCCATCCTCTGCACAAGACAGCTGATGGGATAAAGCACATATAACAAATACATTTTTGACCAGAGACTCAGTGAATTCAAAACCATTCCAGGTGACTACCTCATGAATTTTATGGGAGAATGCCATTAGTGTGCCAAAGCTGAATGTACTTACTTCGGACAATCTAAAATATCTCAACTCATTTATTCCGGCCCACAATTCCCCCCACCAACTGCTTTCTGCCAGTGAAAAGCATCTGGTTGTCCCATTACAAACCAAAAGATCCCATGCAAAGGTCTTCAGCTTTGTGGCCCCACAGTGGTGGAATGAGCTACTGAATAATTTCCCTTTCAGCAGCCTCACTCCCAACATTCAAATAAACTGCTGAAAACAAACCTTTTCTGCAACTTTTTATGTACCTACAGCTCATGAAATGGATACACTTCTTCTGATAGCACTTTGCTTTAAAGTTTTTCTCCTCAACTTAGATTTTTGCCTTGTACCTCACTTGTAAGTCACTTTGGATAAAAGCATCTGCCAAAAATAATACAATACATATTTTGGGTTACTTAAGACATTTTTGTTGACTACATAGTTCCACATTTGTTTTGTCATAATTTCAGTGTCTTCAGTATTACTGTACAATGTTAATAACAAAAATAACCAAAAAAGAAAAAAAGAAAAAACAAGGTGTGTCGAAATTAGTCAAACAAAAACTGCACTAGGGCATAAAATAAACAACCAACAGGAGACTAAGACAATGTTGCCAAAAAGCTGTTTTAGGCCTGGCTAAGACCTTAGCACATGGCAAGGGTAAAGGCTAACAGAAGGCCCCTGCTGAGGTCTTAGCACATGGCAATGCACATATTATGACATTTACACATTTACATGAGTTCCTGCTACAACAGCAGCAAGAAACATGGTAATAGCCAGTTTACATACAAAGTAGCAGCTATAGCAACAGTAAATAGTTACCAAGAATACACATGCCATTTAGGAAAATATTCATGAGAAAATTGAATGAAAAACATAAGAATATTGAATGATATATCTTGAAAATATATTGACCAAAATGTAAGAATTGTGTTTGTTTGGATATATTGAATGAAACCACAGGGACACTGAATGAAAATTAAGAATATCAAACATGACTTTTAATATACTGAATGAAACTTGAGAATACTGAATGAAACTCTGAATACATGGAATGAATCCTGAGAATTTTGAAGAATTCTGATGTTATCAAGACACCAAGGCACCGTCTTGTGTTTTGGAAGTGTGACATCATCTAACTACAGATAATGTCTTAATGAGTGTGTAACCTTTATTTACACTAATTTCTCTATCTCAAAACAATAATACTTCATGCTCCCAGCATAAACTGAGTAGTGACAGAATAATCAACACATTGGCTGATGCATACAATGATACAATACAATGTATAAATTACACTTTTTTCCACCATCTGGTTTTCATAAAAACCTCAGCACAGAGACTGCTCTAGTGTTACTGGATCTGAGTGCTGCATTTGGTACTATTATCATAATCATATATCATAAAATTCCACTAGACAGATTAAGGCATTGGGTGGGTATATCTGGCATTGTGTTAAACTGGTTTGAATCTTATTTGTCCAGTAGAAAGTCTTGTATTTCCATTAACAATTTTATGTCATCCTTTTCCCTTACTGAATATGGTGTGCCCCAAGGGTCAATCCTTGGTCCAATTATATTCTCATGCTATCTATGCTTCCCTTGGGTCATGTTATCTGCAGAGTTGTACCTCCTTTACACCCGCAGACCATAGTATGTTGAGTTCTCTACAAGATTGTTTAAAAAAATGGACGTCTTTGAACTTTCTGCAGTTAAACTCAAATATGACATTCTCTTAATTGGACCAAAAATATTCCAAATAAAATACTGCAAACTACAGGACCTGTATTACAACTGTTCAGAACTTAACTGCTAGGTGGCTGACTAGAACAGGAAGGTTCAACCACATCACACCTATTCTTGCCTCTCTCCACTAGCTCCCATTAATTTTAGGATTGATTTTAGGATTTTATTGACTACCTACAAAGTTGGCCGGGCTCCAGCATACTGCAAACTCTGGAATGACCTGCCTGAATAGATCAAGTTGTCCGAGTCAATGTCATCAGTGTCAGTCTTGTCTTAAAACACTTTTTTGTTGAATAGCATTTTCAGGTTTTGGTAATATAGTGTTTTTCTCCTACATTAGTTTTCCTCCATTGGCCCCCTGTAAAATCTAGAATAGAATTTAAACTCCTCCTCCTCACATACAATTAATGATCAAGCCCCTTCATATTTGAAAGACTTATAGTACCACATTATCCCTACAGAACACTTCACTCTCAGAGTGCAGGTCTACTTGTGGTTTCCAGAGTTTCTGGGAGTTAGAAGTTAGTTAGAGGCGGTTCAGGTGACTCTGAACCATCTCTTAGTTGCTGCTGGGCCACCTCCCTTTACACACTGAGCTCCTCTCTCTCAGAGGTTGCTGGCCCCTCTAATCTGCCAAGTGTTTTGTCGTTGCTTGTTGTTGTTATCGTTTTGTGACCTCTCAAGCAAGCCACATCTAAAGACATCAGCCAGGAAAATGGACAATGACCATAAGCATACAGCCAGTTACAATATGGCTTAAGGACAAGAAAGTCAATGTTTTGGAGTGGCCATCACAAAGCTCAGTCTTATAGAATATTTGTGGGTAGGGCTGAGAAGACGTGTTCAAGGAAGGCGGCCTACAAACCTGACTCAGTTACACCAGTTCTGTCAGGAGGAATGGGCCGAAATTCCAGCAAATTATTGTGAGAAGCTTGTGGAAAGATACCCAAAACATTTGACCCAAGTAATACAGTTTAAAGGCAATGCTAATAAATACTAAGAAAATGTATGAAAACATCTGACCAAAAACAGGAAAAGTTTAGTTTGATTTAACGTCAGACAGTGAGAAAAGGTTTGTGTTTCATACAGTGTTCATACCGTGTATGTAACCTTCTGGTTTTAACTGTATATATAAACCGATCAGGCATAACATTATGACAATGTAATGCAATCCACTACAACAGCTCTACTGTGATTTCAGTAAATAGGTAAACTAAGTAAGTAGAAACTGTAAGAAATGTGATAATCAACAAAATCAAGATATAACTTACATTCTTTGTATCCCCTCCTCTGCCTCGAAGCCATTGCGACTGTGGAAGTATAAAAATAGTGTAGTTATTCAATCAGAATAAGAACAGATATTAATTTTATTTACATCAATTTAATTTAGGCTTAGTTTGTCACTGAATAACAGAAAAAATAACAAAAACACTCAATGTCTGAGAACTTAAGTCATCAAGTCTGAAGGTACAACCCACAAAATAAAGCCACATCTGCCACAGGCTAAAATAACAAAACATGTCAACATCTCTGGTTTGATTCCACCTTTATACTATCCAGTTTGTTCCAGCTTTCAGCCATCCCTGTCCACTAGAACTGATGTCTGTGGTTATGACATCATTCAAGTGCCTATTGCTGTCCTACTCACCTTAACTAAAGGAGCCCCTACTACTTGCCTGAGCTAAGAGCTAATACATGATGCTGTTAACACAGCCCTTCACTTCATCCTTCAGCACGCAGACTATTCTAAAACGTGCATATGGATCCAATGTCTGGATTTTAGGTCCACATTCAACACTATCATCCCAGCTCTGTAACAGGATAAGCTTTTCCAGATGTGCCCGGCTGCACTTGCAAATTAATCACATGCAATTGCAACTTGATTTTCTGAATGACAGGAAGCATCACCCCCTTATGGCCTTCTCCTTCCTGGGTGCCATAATCACCCGGGACCGCTAATGGAAGCAGAACATTAGGGAACCTGCATGACTCCAAGACCTTGAAATGTGCTGCAAAGACTATGTCTAAATCCTCCCACCCCAAATTAAAACTTTTTTAAAAGCTACCCTTTAGGAAGAGGTTGCAATTCATCAGAGTCAAAACCCTACGGCACAAGAAACGTTTCTTCTGACTGTTGCAAGCCACACCAACAAGGCTCACTGAGTGTTGAAGGACTGTTGACAGAGGTTCAATGAAAAAAAAATGAGCTTACACAATATTGGCGAGGATCTTCAACAGGCAGTTGATGTCGTCACGTATGTCATCATCAACTAAGTCTGGAGAGAAAAAACAGAGTTTGCTGGTTTAAGTTGAGTTGAAATATACATAGCTGATTGCTATTGGTTCGGATCAGGGCATGTTATGAAAGATCAGTGTTGATCTATCAAAAAATCTTTTCTTTGTTGTGCACTTGTTTTTGTCAATATGCTGATGTCGCAGGGCTGCCCTCCTTCACAGCTGGTTACTATAATAGTGTTGTATTATCAAGAATCTGCTCATATGATATTTATCATAATAGCTACATTGCAGTGTTTTAAACAGGTGATACGTTGAGAATTTTTCAGATATTATAGTATAAAAAAGACAGCAGTAACCTTTGTGTTTGAGGTTCTGCTCATTAAACATTAGTTGTTTACTGTTCTGTTACCTGCTGAGATTAAAATCTGAATACTGAAATTAAAGTCACGAGTCTGATTTTAATCCCAGAATTCTGACTTTAATCCAAGAATTCTAAACTCAAGTATTTTTATATCCTCTTCTGTAAGGCAACACCTCACCAGACTGTAGAAACTTTATTTAAAACTGAGAATACAAAAAAAAGGAAAAAGTAGTAAACACAAAAATAGACAGCAGGTGTTTGCATTTGCTTAATATCAGCTTGTCAATCATCTGTGAAAACTTTACACAAACCAATATTTACGCTTGCTCTGCTCCCAGTGTGTGTTATGGGCACACAATGCTACACTTCAACACTATGTATGAGAGTGGACAACATTCTGATTCTGATGTTAAACCAGAAATCTGTTACCAGTGCCTGTATTTAGCCAAAGACAGTTTACGAGACAATATACTCAACTCTGTTACATGGCTCCAAAACATCATTTAGTTCCAACATGAAAATCCTGCTGAGTGATAATTTTTAGGTCAGTTTACCTGTTAAGTTTGCTCAATATCAATAATCCATGGATGAGAAATGAGTGTAAGAAAATGAGAAAAACGTAGTATATAATAAATGTTGTATTTTTGAAGCTATTTTGTCAAGTAGCTGTTGAAAAAAGGTGTCTCAGATGAAGTAGGATACAGCTGATGTCACTCAGTATCAGTACTTGGCAAAATTGCAACTACCTTCAGTCTACACAGTTGAGACAACAACAACGCATAGATTTTAAACAAACAAACTGAAACTGAAACTCACAACTGCAGTCTAGGCCACAGATGTTAGATGATGGAATGGTCCCATCACTGCAGACCACGTAATTGCTGAGCTGGAAAATGCCATAGAATGTCTCGATCTCATCGCCACCTTCTGTCGACCTGTGCTCCCTTTTAGGGTGAGTCGCTGATGTGGACTGGTTGTGTGATATGGGAGGTGGTGGTGGAGTATGGATGTTTGGTGTGGGCTCGGCAGGTGGTGTAGGGTGGGTGGGTGGAAAAGGTTGGGTGCGATGTGGAAGATCGTTGACACTCCGTCGGAACCTGCTGTGATGGTCTGTCTCTGAGCTCAGCAGTTTCACTGCACTGGTGTTAAAACCTGAGGCCCACTCTGCATGACAGACAACTGAAGGCAAGACAGAAAGCAGAAAAACAAACCGATAAATTATCTCCAAACTAAACTTCTAAACATGCGGGAAGATTTTTTTCCTTTAAATATTTGTCTTGCCCAGCAGATGATTCCTCTCCAGGTTTACCCTCACGTTGTGGCTTCCTGGTCCTCCCAAGCCATTGCCCTGATAGTTTCAAGGCAATCAGCAGCTAAGAAGTAAACAAGCATAAAGGTGACCCTCGAGGACCACGATTGGCTACCCATGATCAAATGCCACCATTAACCCAAAACATCTACTTGTACGCACCAAATATCTAAATAATGATAATAATGACATGCATTATTGATCTCCTTAAACAGCTGCACATGATGGTGCTCGTATACGATTGTAGCATCTAGTCCAAGGAAACCGCAATATGTGGCCAGGAAGAATGAGGAGTCAAACCTTGACCCTGGATGGTTCATGGATCATTGTTCCAACTAACCTGAAGCACGATACTTGCTGTTATGCCACGTCATCTATGCCAATGTTCACCTACTTCCTGCCACAGGGGGGCAGAAAGAGTTAATGCTAACTGGATAAAAAAGAAAGTCTGTTCTTTGTCAGCTTCGGTTGGCGTAATGGTTGTTAAGCACATTCTTTTGTTCTGTTAAAAGAAAATTTAGACATACGTGCAAATAATAACGATTAAATGATTACGTGCAAATGATGATTGCACAGCGTATCGCACAAATAAAACAGCTCCACGACATCGCAAATGTGTGAATATTAAACTTTTTGCAGTTGTACAGCAATACACAGTACTTACAAAAGTGTTAACAAACCCTATGCAGGAAATGTCTCGGCACCATTATACGCACCCCGCTGCTAACAGCAAGTATACCACTAGCCTCTAGTGTTGTTGTTGCATATCTTATTATGTTGTACCTGTGCGATAAAGCACTATTCCTGTTTACAGCTCTGAGATGTGACAGTGGACCCTTGCACTAAATACTGAAGTCATGTTAACATTCTCACGTATTAAAACATTCACCACAAAAATGGTAATATTTGGAAGGTGTGATGCTTACACGTTCATAGTCTCTTACAATTTCGATGTTTACTTTGTTAACACAGTGAAAACAAAGTATTATTAGTTAATGTTTTAATCAAGTTGTGACACTTCATCTTGTTTTTGTTGTTTTGTTGTTTTCCACCGATCCCTGCACTTACAGTACAGCTTCTCATTTGCTGAATACACCTGATCCAGGTAATCAGCATTGTACCTTGAGGACCAGTGTTGGGAATCACTGCTGTAGTGGACACAAAATAGCCGTTCCTAATTTCATGACGTTCCATTCTGTTGAAAAATTATATATTTTTAAAAAAAAAAAGCAATATAAGTATGCATGAAAAACAATTTATTTTCCAATTACATTCCAATTTTCAACTAATAGGTGTGAAAACAGTAGCTAAGGAAGCTTCACATTTTCATCATTAGTAGACTTAAGTGTTCGTCATGTAAAACTGACAAACTTACGCCTGGCCAGTAAGGTTTCCCCACTAAGTCCTTGCTTTTCCTTCGCTGGCAGGTTATCCAATGCATTTTCCAGCTGGCCCTTCAGGTCACATTTTGACATCTGCATCCCTTCAATCAGACTGCAGGCTAGCACAGTCAGCAGAAATACCACAAAGATCTTCATCTCGACTCGTCGTCTCTGACTCTGAAAACATACGTGACATCACATATATACCTTCTGCAGAACCACAGGTAACAAATGAGAGACAGCACAGATCTTTTGTTCTGCTCAGATAAAGGCTGCTCCCTTGGCTCCAAGACACAGCTCTGGATGCGAACAAGTTTATCAAGTTTAGCTTTGTGTTTCTCAGCTGCAATGGGGTCAGGGTAGGAAAAATGATCCATTTACCCCAAAACACCTTTTCATAGTTACAGGTTACAGCTTTGGTTGTACTGGCATAGTCATGACAGTAAAACCAGAAAATGTTGCTGCAAATGCTGAAAATGTTCATCCTCTCACATCCCCAAACGACATACACTATATTGCCAAAAGTATTCCCTTTGGGGTTGGGGTTGTTTTTCAGGAGCTGGGCTTGGCACCTTAGTTCCAGTGAAAGGAACTCTGAATGCTTCAGCATACCAAGACATTTTGGACAATTCCATGCTCCCAACTTTGTGGGAATAGTTTGGAGCTGGCCCCTTCCTCTTCCAGCATGACTGTGCACCAGTGCACAAAGCAAGGTTTATAAAGACATAGATGACAGTCTGGTGGAGATGAACTTGACTGGCCTGCACAAAGTCCTGACCTCAACCTGATAGAACACCTTTGGTATGAATTAGAGCGGAGACTGAGAGCCAGGCCTTCTTGTCCAACATTAGTGTGTGACCTCACAAATGCACTTCTGGAAGAATGGTCAAAAATTCCCATAAACACACTCCTAAACCTTGTGGACAGCCTTCCCAGAAGAGTTGAAGCTGTTATAGCTGCAAAGGGTGGACCGATGTCATATTGAAACCTATGGATTAGGAATGGGATGTTACTTAAGTTTATATGCGAGTCAGGGCAGGTGAGCAAATACTTTTGGCAATATAGTGTGTCATGTCTTATCATGTGTATATCATGTTAAACTCAACAAAAAGAGCAGTAGCAATTAATTTTGGTACAAAAAAGTTTTGGCCAAAATATGTTGAATTCATGTTTCTATTACTTAAAAATCACTTTACTGGCCAGTCTGGCAAGTGTTTAAGTTTTGTTGTGAAACTGAGATGGAGATTATTATTTATTGTTTTATTATTTTATTTCCTTCTGTTTATACTTCTGTAATTCCCTATTTACATATTTGCATTACCTCATCAAAATGCCACTCTGGGTCACCGCTTTTAAATAAACTTTCAAAAAAAGGCTCTTTAAATTCTTGTCCATTTTCTCTTCTTGTTTTACTGTTCTGTATGTCTATATCTAGACATTTGAATATGACAAATGACATTACAGTATAAGGTAGTTTTTTTTCTTTGTATGTGCATATATGTATTTTTATTGAGCAATGTTAAATAGATGTATTTCCATCCATCCATTTTCTATACCGCATAGTCCCCTTAGGGGTCACGGGTGTGCTGGAGCCTATCCCAGCTGTCTTGGGGCGAGAGGCGGGGTACACCCTGGACAGGTCGCCAGTCTATCGCAGGGCCACATATAGACGAACAACCATTCACACTCTCACTCACACCTACGGGCAATTTAGAGTCCCCAGTTAACCTGACTGCATGTCTTTGGACTGTGGGAGGAAGCCGGAGTGCCCGGAGAGAACCCACGCAAACATGGGGAGAACATGCAAACTCCACACAGAAAAGACCCTGGCCGACCAGGACCTTCTTGCTGTGAGGCGACAGTGCTAACCACTGCGCCACCGTGCCGCCCTGTTTTGTATCTGATATAACCAAATGTTTCTGTGGAGGTAAGAGGCAGAATATTACAGTTACACCTTAAAACTGGCCATTATTATACATTTATTTTATTATATTAAAAATAATCTTATATGTCAAGTATAGCATTTGATAGGTAGATGTGCGGTGTCTCAAAAATGAGTCTTGGTTCTTCAAAAATCAGTCTACGTTCTTTTTAGGTTTTGTTGCATCTGAAAAATCAGTATCAGCTAAGACTCTTCTCCAAATAATGAGACAAAAAAGCAGCAGGTAGCAGTTCAAAAGTGAGGTTAGGTTTTATTAACCAAGCAGTCAACAATGATTGGAATGAAGTCTGAAAACCAAAACTGGTAACACGGCTTATAAACAGTCTTTGGGCTGAAATATTCCCCCTCCCATCATTACCTCATATTTTTATTTTCTCCAATATCTAAAGTTTAGACACCAATATTTCTGATATTCTTTCAAAATCTATACCTAGACCAATAGAAGTATGCTGTTGGCTTGATACCATTATTTCCTATCAGCCCCCACCTTTGCTGCAGGCTGATAGTTTGGTCTCTTCTGTTGGGCAGAGTGTGCAGAGTGTGCTCTCTGTTGTACTTAGCCAAATGCAACTTCAGGGAATGTTACAGTTTTACCATATTACTAAGTATGTTTTACTCAAATTTTTTTCAACAGATGACAGCAGTTTGTTATAGTATATGTTGTGGCCTTTTAATTTAAATAATCATGTTACTTGCCTTATCCTTTATGTGTTAGAGGTCTCACTGGTTAGTTATCACACACACATTGACTATTGGTCCCATCTGCGCCTCCATAGTAGGCTGTAGAGGTGACTGACTTAACAGTAATAATATACGCTTGTATCTCTTAAGCACCTGTTAATCTAACTTGCCATTTACTTTGTTTTCCTGATACACTAACTTAGCATGTAGCTCTGTTATTAGCCATGGCCTCTCTGTCTCCCTCCGCTTCTCCTGCTCTGATCTGCTCAGTGTGTCTTATGTTTAGCTTCTCCTCTGCCTTCAGCGATAGTGATACTTGTAAAAAGTGTAAGTTATTCACAGCTCTGGAGGCGAGGCTGACAGTGTTAGAAAGTCGGCTTCATACTATGGAGAATAAACCAGTTAGCCAGGCCCTGGTAGTCAGTATAAAGCCAGCTAGCTTAGCTCACCATAAGGTTAGCTCTCCCCCAGCAGCTCTCGAGCAGCCGGGATCCAAGGCCGGCTGGGTGACAGTCCGAAGGAGGCATAACAAGCCTTCGCCCAAGGTTCACCACCAGCCACTTCATGTTAAAAATAGATTTTCTCCACTTGGCGATACACCTACTGAGAAACCCATTCTGGTTATTGGCAGCTCAATTGTTAAGACACGTGACATTAGAGCAGCAGCCATAGTTAAATGTATCTTAGGTGCCAGAGCGGGCGACATCGAGTCATATCTGAAACTCCTGAGTAAAGATAAATGTAAGTACAGCAAGATTGTAATCCACGCAGGTGGTAATGATGCCCAATTGTGCCAAACGGAAGCCATAAAGGTTGATGTTGAATCGGTGTGTAATTATGCCAAAACAATGTCGGACTCCGTAGTTTTCTCTGGTCCCCTTCCCAATCTGACCAGTGATATCTAGAAATATGGCTGATTCTATTAGACACCCTAAACCATGACAATCCAGAGTGGAGCCCAGGACGCAGAGACCCAGTCTTACACTCCTCTCTGCAGCCTCCTCTCAACTGTCACCCCCCCATACCTATGTAAACCCCATAGAGACTGTGTCTGCTCCCAGACCACATAGATTACATAAATCAATGATCACCAGAAGAGTGGTTCATAAATACTTAATAAAAATAAAGACAATTCCTCTTACAGAAAAAAATAAAAAAACTAAACAATAACGTGGTTTATTAAATATCAGATCTCTCTTGTCTAAATCGCTTAGTATCTCACATCCCAACTGGAAAAGTCAACTGTGTTTGTTATTTTATACCGTCCTCCTGTCCCTTACTAGTTTTTAACTGAATTTTCTGACTTTGTGTCTGAGTTAGTTCTTAGTACAGATACAGTTATTATAGTGGGTGACAGTAACTGTCTTAACACTGCTTTTATTTCATTATTGAGCCAATAATTCATTATTGGCTTCACCCAAAATGTAAATAAACCCACTCACTGTTTTAATCATACCCTCAATCTCGTTCTGATTTATGGTATTGGAATCGAACATTTAATAGTATTTCCCCAAAACCCTGTTTTATCTGACCATTTTTTAATAACATTTAATTTTGCTTTACAGCACCTGGGAAGAAATTTCACTACAGTAGATGTCTATCTGAAAAAGCTGTTACCAAATTTAAGGATATGATTCATCATCTATTACTTCAGTGCCATGTACCAACACCGAGGTGAAAAAGAAGCTAGTGAATCAGAGGAGGTTAGCTGCGTGGTATAATTTAGAAATCCGTAGCTTAAGCAGACAACGAGAAAGCTAGAAAGTAGATGGCGTTCCACTAATTCGGATGAATTTTTATTAGTCTGGAAAGATAGTTTAATAATCTATAAAAAAACCCTTAGTAAGGCAAGATCAACATATTATTCATCATTAATAGAGAAAAATAAAAATAACCCTAGGTTTCTTTTCAGCACTGTAGCCAGGCTGACAAAGAGTCATAGCTCTGTTGAGCCCAGTATTCCCTTAACTCTTAGTAGCAATGACTTTATGAATTTCTTTACTAATAAAATCCTAACCATTAGAGAAAAAAATGATCAGATCATCGCTGCAGCTGGAATGGACAGACTTCAATGTACAACAGCTCTAGATTTGTTTATCAGACCTCAGTGTTACTTAGACCACTTCCTCCCTGTAGATCATGATGAGTTAATCTCACTCAATAACTCATCTAAACCATCAACCTGTCTCTTAGACCCCATCCCAACTAGACTGCTCAAAGAAGTTTTACCTTTAACAAGCATGTCTGTGTTAGATCAGGTTAACTCATCTCTACTACCAGGCTATGTACCACAGACTTTTAAACTTGCTGTAGTTAAACCATTACTCAAAAAACCAACCCTTGACTCTGGGATTTTAGCTAATTATAGACCGATATCCAATCTGCCCTTTATATCTAAAATCCTTGAAAAAGATTTCCAGTTAGGATTTAGAGCACATCATAGTACAGAAACAGCTCTGGTGAAGGTCACTAACGATCTTCTATTAGCTTCAGACAACAGTTTTCTCTCTGTTCTTGTCTTGTTAGATCTCAGTGCTGCTTTTGACACTATAACATTTTATTACACAGACTGGAACATGTCATTGGGATTAAAGGAACAGCATTAGGTTGGTTTAAATGTTATCTGTCAGATAGGTTCTAGTTTGTTCATGTTAATGATGAGTCTTCCATGCAGACAAAAGTTAGTTACGGAGTTCCACAGGGTTCTGTGCTTGGACCGATACTTTTTACTTTATACATGTCTCCCCTAGGCAGTATTATTAGGAAACATTCTATAAACTTCCATTATTATGCAGATGACACTCAGCTATATTTAGCCATTAAACCATATGAAACAAATCAATTAGTCAAACTTCAAGAATGTTTAAAAGACATAAAGGCC